>PVLD010002688.1:130152-159265 GCA_004027595.1 Dinomys branickii | reverse complement strand
GAGGGCGTGGGCCAGGGGTGTGCTTGGAGCGGCAACCTCCTCCCTCTCTATCTCGTCTCCCTCCAACTGCGCCATGTCAGATCTGCGATCCCCTCCTCCAGAGGAGGTTCTGCTTAGACTTTCCAAGGGTTTCACTTCCTATCTCAGATCCCTCCCGAGTTCAGGATATCCACCTCCCTCCTCTCTGTCCTTCACATGTGTGCTTCCTAATATGACCAAAGGGCATGCTCTCCGACCCGGTTTCTTGCGTCCTTCAGGACATGCAGACCCAACTGCCTTTCCCTCTCCCTGGTTCCTGGGTGTGGCCGTGTGACTGAGCTGGACTGGACTAACGCGGGTGGGGAGAAGCGACAGACTTCCACGCCTGGTTCCTAAAAGCCCGCACGCAGCCCTCCATGCTCTCACCTCCCAGCACAGTGTAGAGGTCCCCATGAAGGTAAACCAGACAGTGGGGTGGGGGGTAGAAGGCAGAAGACTGCCCTTGAATGTCAAGTGGTCCTGGGCAGGAACTAAATATTATTTGAAGCCACCGTGACTTTGCCACGGCTATACGGTGGGTCCATCTTGACCAGCACACCCTGAGCCTGTTTTCCGGTGGGCTGGCCAAGTAGATTCCATGGTTCAGGACCTGGGACTCTGAGTGCCGCTCTTCTCCACTCGACCCGTCACGGAGAGCTCTATGTGCCCATGGGATGGTCACATCCACAGGCAGGCCCCGGCTCCCTCAGAGCTGGAGACAGGGGGTCCGGCTCCTCCTTCCTTGAAACGCTGGTGGCAAGCAGCGGGCTGGTGCCCTGCACGGGCAATCTCGGCCTCCTTTAGTCAGGGCCAGAGCCTTCTCGGAGGGGCGGCTGGCTCCGCTGCTTCTCTGCTCCCGCTAACGGGCTGGCTTCACTCCTGGCTCCTCCTAGAGGCTGAGGGAAATCAGGCCTGGCTGCCTGTGCCCCTGACCTCGGGACCGGGACTCTTACGCTCTCCTCTTTATACCACGGTCAAGCCAGCTCTAGGTCAGGAAGCCAGAGTGCTCCTCTGGAGTCAACATTTTGCGTCTTCCTGAAACCCCTTGGGCTCCTCTGCCCAGCTCAGCCGACGGCAACTCCTGACCCGGCAACTCCTGACCGCAAGAGCTGGCCCCAGAGCAGCTTGTTTGTATCATGTGACCCATCTCCTATCAGTTGATTGGACCCAGGCTAAGCATGTGACCCAAGCTGAGCCAATCAGGACTTTGTGCCACAGACCTGAAAGTGCAGTTTTAGGCTGGGCTCCCATAAGGCGCCTATGAACTGAGAAATGTGCAGGGGCCATCTGAGAAATGGCGGGAGGAAGCAGGGGGAGCAGAGGGAAGATGGAGAGGGGCCGGCGGCCGCCCCAGCCAGGAGCGCGAGCAAGCCCTCGCCTCTCCAGGAGTCCTTCTTTAGTTCGTGCATGCTGGGCCGCGAAGTCTAAAACGCGAGGGCCTCGCGGATGGAGGAGACTGAGCCGTTAACCGCCCCTCGCCGTTCCTGGGAGCCAGTGCACCGAGCCTGTTCAGTCGAAGCTGGGACGCGTGGCTGGGGACATCCCTGGGCCGCCTCACAGCTGAAAACCCAGGGACGCAGTGACTTCCCGGGGGCCCCCTCCCCGGCCCGGCGGCGCAAGGCCGAGCCTGGGCCCCGGGGCGCAGGGCGGGCGGGGCGGCGGGGTCACGAGCCTCGCGCGTGCGCACGCGCCCAGGGCCAGGCCCGCTGCCGCCCTTCCACCCGCTTCGCCGGGTCCCGCTCGCGGTGTCCGCCGGGCGGGAGACCCCGGGGCGCCCCGTCCACAGCGGTGCACGTTTCCGGCGAGGCGGAGCTGGGAGCTCTTCCGCAGCCGCACGCCCGCGCTCACACGGGAAGCCGCTGCGGGCGGAAACCCGCACCCCGGCCCGGACGGAGCAAGGAAGGACCAGCGGCTGGGGCGCCGGCCTCCCTCCGACCTGGCCCGGAGGCCGCGCGGGCGCGGTGCGGCCCGGCATGTGCTGAGCGCCGTCTGCGGAGCCGGGCCCGGTCGGGCCGCGAGGGCCACGTGTCCACGCTCGGGGGCAGACGTGGGCCAGGGCCGGGCTGGGGAGCCGGCTCCTGGGAGCCCAGAGCTCCCCGCGGCCGGTGCGCCCGTCGCGGAGCTCGAGGACGCTGCCAAGAACCACGATCCTGGCGCGGGCAGAGCCCCGCTGCCGCGCGGCCGCTTCCCTCCCCGGGCGGGGCCGCCGCTCCCGCCCGCGCCCCGTCCCCCGCCGGCCCGCCCGAGCGGCAGCGCCCCCTCGCGGCCGCGGCGGAAGGAGGCTGCCTTGAAAGTGGAGCGCGGGGTCTGGATTAGGGCCTGGTAGGAGGCGGCGCCATGGCTGGGATGCTCTTCTTGCTCCTGGACTGTGCTGAAAACGCAGCTCGGTTCATGCCTTCTGCGAAGCCAGTCCGCAGTTACAGATCGGTATCTTTGATGTAAGGCTTGGCCTCCAGTGAAATGGAAGGACGTTGGGGAGACACCCAGGCAGTGATCTTATGGCCAATCTGTTTATGATTTTTTCCCGAGAGTAGAAAGAAAAAAAGAGGTAGAGGGTCCAGGAGCCTGACCTTGGCCGTCCTTCGGGGGCCTCAGTGGAACTAGGAGGTGGCCTGGGGCAAGCCGGGCAGGGCGAGGGCCCTGCGCACATTCAGGGGTGACAACCCCTCGGGGATGGCCAGGCCCCGTCGGGTCTCTCAGGCCTAGCTGTGTGCCCAGGAGCCCAGAGCCATTTCTCTGTGCCGCTCAGGCAGTGAGTGGCCGTCTCCGTTCACCTCTGTCCCCCAGCGCGTACAACCCACAGCCCTCCGCGGGAACACGAGCCCCAGGTCTTTATGGGCCGTCTGCTGGCAGCTGCAGACAAGTAGGGGACGAAAGCTCGTTGCGGCAGCCTTTCTAGGCTCCGAAGATTCAATTGTGTAACACAACCATCCTCTGCAGCCAAATATGTGCCAGAATACCCAGCCAAGTCTGGCCACCAGGTCTGCGCACCAGGCAGGCTGTCGGGCGGAAAGACCTCCGACTTGTTTCCCTCCACGGGCAGCACATGCTCCAGTCACGCTCTGGGTTGTCACATGCAGACCCCATCGGATGTGAGACCTGTCTCAGCTGTGTCCCTCAGCCCGGTGGAGGAACCCTGTGTGTGTCCATAGCCTGCTTCGGCCTCTGAGGGGAAAGCTGCATTGGCCTCACGGCGCTGATCACCTAATTGATGGACCATTTGAGTCAGCCTGGGGCCACTACAGGCGTCTGTAGCTGGCGCTCACTATTTAGTTTTCCCAGCTCTGGGAACTGAACCCAGAGCCTTCTCACTGAGCTGCATCCCCAGCCTATCTTTATGTTTTTATTTTAAGACATGGTATCCTTTAAATCGCGAAAGTGTAAATCACCCTGCCGGGCTTGAACTTTTGATCCTCTTGCTTCAACCTCGCAGAGGACTCAGGTCTCAGGTGTGCTTTGCCATGCCTGGCGTCATGGTGAGTGTGAAAATTGTCACCACCCGCTGTCCTCCCACGCAGCAGCCTCCGTTTCCTCTTCTCTCTTCCCTCTGAGGAGTTCACTGGTCTGCAGAATGACCACAAACGCAATTATTGGAAGAGCCAGCCAGAGCCGTTTCCTTTGAGGGTGGTTCCCAGTGACTCATGGGCCAGATCGTCTGGAAAATGGGAAGATTTCCTGCGGGAGGGGGAAGTTTTGAAAGGAAAATGAGCTGCTTGGCACCTGTCTTGCGCTGCAGCCCATGGCAGCCTGAGACCCGGTCAGGTGTGGAACTGTCCCCTCGGACCTGGGCAGAAGAGTCCCAGGCTGCGCCGTGGGGGAGGCTTCCTGCAGGGGTCGGCAGCCTGGGCCTCTGGTACCAGGCTTTACATCCTGGACTCAACTTCGCGTAAAGCACTGTTTCATTATGCATTTCTTCCTGTTGCATTAACAAAAGGGAGGAAAAGCCTTGCTGGAAATATGCCAGAGTGAGACATAATGATGTTGTTTAGCAGCAACTGTGTCATTCTGTGTTGTTGACAGTAAAATAAATTAACATAATAAACATAATTTGCTAAAAAAAAAAAAACGGCTAAGGAAAAGCAGATGGTTAGCACATTCTGGCAGGACCTGTTGGTCCAAGTTTGTACGGATGTTTAGACGTCGAGCTGCTGCCGGCGACAGATGCTCGCCCAGGTTCCGGGCGCTTGCACAGGAGGGGCACCTGCAGGCCCCACGCTGGCCGGGCCGCAGACCCCCGGTGGGGATCCCTGAAAGGTGGGCGCGGGGCCTGCGCATCACCATCGGTGCAGGCTGGCGGATGGAGCGAGTCGGGCTGCCGCCCTGCGGAGCACAGCCGGCCTCCGAGAGCCTGCCCGGCCCATTAGCATTCACAGCCCGTCCCGCGCAGCGCCTGTCCTTTGTGCGCCTGAACAAGGGCGCTTTCTTCCGGGGAGGATGGCGCCGAAGGCTGTAGCTCCCGCGGGGCGAGCGTCCCAGCGGCTTGGGAGCCAGTGGCCTTTGTCTCGGCCCCAATTCCTGTGCCCACGGCACCGGAAGCAGTAGAAAAAAAGTTATATTTGCAAAAGGCTCTGTGGTGCCTGGCGGGCTCCTTTTCCACCACATCGGAGGGCCTGGGTTCTGCAGACCACTGTCATTCAGGTCCTGGTGAGCTCTGGTCTCTTAGATACACAGACTTGGCCATCACCTACCAGGGAGGCGGCTAGCTGAAGTGAATGTCAGGCTTCCAGAAAGCTGATTCTGAGCAGGGACAGAGAAAGAGGCTGCTGGCAACTGCTTGGAAACCCTATCAGTGGGAGGGGCCATCTCCCTGCTGCCCAGTGCTAGGGATGTCAGACCCCACCACTGAAAGGGGAGCTCTTCCTAGCATGGGCTCCTGGCCCTGCCCAGGCCCCAGCCCTGCACCGACCTGGCCCCAGGGAGTTTCTTTACTGCCTGGGCACTTCCAAGTGCAAAGCCCATCTACTGGGTGCTGGAGAGTTCAGAGATGGGCAGACGTGGTTGGTTTCTCGCAGAGAGCAGCTTGGGGGAGACCCAGCTGGGTACGCCTTAATGAGAACAGGTCACTTGTTCTGCTACAGGGTTATTCCAGGAGGTGAGCCTGGCACCGCGCCAGGCATGCGCTACCTGCTCAGTGTGCAACAGCATTGTAGCCTGGACTGCAGCACCCAGGCGGGGTTCAGAGGATGACAGGACCTTGTCCAGTGTCCAGTGTACCTCAGAGAGCATGGCCAGGACTGAGGCTCTGGCCCAGAAGTGCTCCTCACTGCGTCTCCCTCACCTCCGTGAGCGTCTCCACCGGCTTCCTTGATGTGCAGCCCAATCCGGAAGTCATTTCTGATTCCTTCTTTTACCAACCTCACATCAAATCCATGAGCAAGTTTTGTGAACTTGGCATTCAGAAACCATGGCAATTCGGCCTACTGGTCATCATGTCCCACTCCTGCTCTCAAGGTTCCAACCACCTTTCCTCCAGGCTCCTTCCTGCTCAGCTCTGACAGAGTGACCCACTTCGCCCTGCAGCCCTGAAATCGGAATGTGCCTCTCTTCTGCCTAACCGACCTGGGCAGACCAGGTCTCTGGGAAGCCGAAGGCAGGATAGAGTCAGAAGTGAGAGAAGACAGGGATGAAGGGACGAGGTGGCAAGGAGCTCTGCTGCCTGGGAGGGAAGAACAGAAGGGGAGGAGAGGGTGAAAGAACAGCCCGAGCGCAATGTGAGCTCCACACTGGGTCCCAGCCCTGGTCAGCCCCTGGGGAGCGTGACCTACCTCAGGTCAGGTGTGTGGGCGGAGCCTGATGGCTGGGGATGGAGGCTGACCCCATTCCTGGTGGGTCCTTTCCTAAGGGAAAGCTATGTAGAGCACCCCCACACTGCTGCACCCCCCAAGGGGCTGGCTTTGCACTTGGGCCACATGGTGTGGCTCAACAGGCTGAGTCTGCCCTGCTGCCCTCAGTCCCAGCTACAGTGCTGCAGGCCTGGGTCCTCCAGCGGGCCACGCTCCTCCTAATGGGGCAGCTTTGACACGTGTCCAGAGTGTCTCCCCGGGGCTGGCCTTTTCTTGCCACTCAGATCTCCGCTCAGGTGTCAGCAAGGCCTGTTCTGCTCCTTCTGCTCAAGAGTAGCACCCCGGCCCGCTGTTCTTTCACAGCCTCTTCCTTCAGTCTTGCCCATCATTAGCATTGGCTGACTTTTGCATGTTTCTTCTTCCATTGATTGATTTATTCAGAAATCAGGGATGTTTTCTGACTTGCTGGCCACTGTGCTTCATGCACAGTGCTGGGCACACAGTCAGTATATGTGTGCCCCGGGCAGACTGCAGAGCCCAGCAGAGTGGGGATCCCGAGGATTTAGTGGGCTAGTGGTCCAGACTGTGCTGTGCCACTCCTCAGAGCAGAAGAGTCTGGTGCTGCATGACTGCAGGCTGAAACTCTGCTCCTGGGGCCTTAAGCAAGACTAATGGAGACCCTACTAGGAAATGTGCTTTAAAAACCGAGGGGACCACACTGAAGGTAATGACTGCTTATCTAGCCCATTTGGGGCTTTAGGATGACAGGACCTTGTCCAGTGTCCGCTGTACCTCAGAGAGCATGGCCAGGACTGAGGCTCAGTCCTTTAGGTGTAACAGCTAGAGTCAAAAGCTGATGAGATGCCGTAGGGGGCTTAGAGTCTCTTCCCCCAAAATCCATTAGCAGAGAAGGCCTATCTTTAATATTTAGCTCAAGATAGGGGTTGTTTAGTTGTCGACTGACTTGGTTCTAGAATGTTCCAGAACTGCTATGTTTGAAGGTTGATGTCCCTCCCAAATTCCTGTGTTGGGAACTGTCAGCACACTTGGGGGACCCAAGGGAGGTTTTTGTGGGCAGCAGCAGGCAGCACGGAGCAGAGCAGGGAGCCCAAGAGTAAGAGCTTCCTGCTCTTTACTGTATAATTCTTACACAGGTTGTTGTCTCATGTTTGGATTCTTACATCGTGCCATAACCAGCGCACGTGTGTCTGGCCATGTAACTATCCCGCTGTGCACCTGCGCTTGACAACTGGGGTCACATCTTCAGGTGTCCTTAGAGAGCCCTGGACTTCGAAGCAGGCTGAGTGGTTCCCCACAGGAATGAATACCCAGCATGAGAGTATTAAGTGGCAAGGTGTTTGGGGAAGGGATTATGTCCTAAGGGCTGCTCATGAGTGGGGTTAGGGTCCCTATACAAAGTTGAATGAAGCTGCCCGACCCTTTGGCTGCATGCAGCCTCGGCAGAAAGACGTCATCTTTGAAATCCAGAGCAGGCTCTCCACAGCCCCTGGATCTGTGGGCCCCTTGATCTTGGGCTTCCTCCCCTCTGCACCCTGAAGATCTAACTCAAGTATTTTGCTCTGTGATCTTGGACAAGTCACTGAATCTCTTGTGTTTGTAAGGCAATAAATTAAGGGGGTGTCAGTTTCATTTTACGCTGTCTGTAGAGGAGGAAGCTGTGTGGCAGTGATGTGGGGTTCTGCTGTTAGATGGTCTAGTGCATCTCCTGCTCATTGTCCCAGTGAGGCAGCTGTCTGCCTCTATGTCAAACTTCCAGGGCAGAAGTAGCGATGCTGTGGGAGGCAGACACAGGGATGAGGGAGAGCAAGCTCCTTTAGTGCCCGGCTTACAGATCATATTGAGGTATGCTTTTGAGAGTAGTTTCTAGATTAATGCTTTGGTGATTTTATGGGGTCAGAAGGAAGGTGAATCTATGCAAAGTTCTTTTTTCTGACAGAAATGTTTCCAATTGATCCTTTTACAAGCAAAACTGCCCTCCTGGAGACACACCAAGCAACAGCCTTAAAAACCCTGAAATTTCACATTATCCCAAAGCCTCTTGACTCACAGAACATGGCCGTCTCAGCATTGTATGTCCTGTGTGAGCGAGTCATCATGAAACTATCACAAAAATCCTGGCTGAAGCCCAGCAGCTGCTGCGCAGATGTTCCTCATGGAGGCTGGGGCATTATTCAGTATTGGTAAACACCAGCTCAGAGGCATGAAACGTGAGGGTCGAGCTGGAAATGTGATGACAAGAGCCAAGAAGACTATTTGCTGGGAGTTAGGATGAAATCCAGGGCTGGGAGCAGACCTCCCCTCCCTGCACACAATACTGCAGTCCAGGGCACACTGTGACCGAGGTACTGCTGGCTATGTCAGGCTGGGCTTCGTATCTCTGTTCCAAATGGCCAGTTTGCTCCTACAAATGAGTGTCCAGAGCTAGGTGTCCAGAGATGGGTGCTAAGCCCAAACACCCCAATTTTGCTTCCCAATCCCTGCAGCTACCCTTTGGCATTTGTCCACCTATTGTCTATTAAAGATTCAACTCAGCATGTGCCAGTCTCTGAAGCTGCTTGGGCTGTGCTCAGTTCCAGACGCTGTCGGCTCACCATCTCTGGATTAAAATCAACAGCTCCCAGCCAGATACCATCTTTCCACGACACTGAGTATCTCCTTGCTTTCATTTCTGTCCGAGTAAGCTCCGTTTACAGCCCATAACTGCTACCTGGGCCTTATACCTCACCAACCATAGCTTGGAAACCAGCTATTCAGTTCATATGTCCACCAGACAGGGCCCAGCATTGAAGCCAGGGCTGAGTGTCGAGTACCTTTGGGCCTGAGCTTGGACAGGACCTAAGAGGACTCAGCCCAGCCCTCATTTTGCAGATGGAAATGAGGACTCAAGCAATGACAGGACTGTACAGGGTCACATGGCCAGGAAGAAGCAGCTAGAACTGTATCCCAGGCAGCCTGAATTTGATGCCAAGCTGCACTTCTCTTTAGTTCTCTCATGGCTGTGCCCCATTTTTAAACTATAAATCATTATGGAATACATCATCAACTAAAGAAAAAATATGTTAACCAATATCTGATATTTAAAAACAAGTCAACAAAAAGCAGTACAGCAGTACAGTACAGTTAGGAGTTTCCACCACACTCTGACGTGGGAAGGACACAGGAAGATGGCATGAGGTAAGGCCACAGACCGGGCAAACACCAAGGGCCTCTGTCCTTGGTTTCCCCAGGAAACAGGAACTTAGGGGCCTCCAACAGCTCCAAAGTTCTAAGATTCCAGAGGGGCTAAATTAGGTCTTTCTTGGGCTGATTCCTGTTCATGCCAGGGTGAGCCAGTTCACACCTATGTAAGTTCAGGCCTATGTAAGTCAGAGTTCGGTGTGTTGCTCTGAATACTGGGGAGAGGTCCAGGGCAGACACCTTCCAAGGACCTGCAGAAGGGTGACCTGAGTCAGGGAGACCTCCTCAGAACACCTGGGGAAGTTTTTCTTGAGCCTCTTTCCAAGGAGCAGAGACAGCATTTTGGACATCCTCATTATGGCCCTTGACCTCTAATAGCCTTTGGAAAATTACCTCCAGCCTTGATCACTGTCCTTGCCCCACCCTGTCCCTAGGGCTGTGTGGAAACCCATTTCCAAGGCCACTTCTCCCTACTTTGCCAGATTTTCAGGTTCATGAGACTAAATGGGGCTGAATTATTGGGGAGATGGAGGGTAAATTCTGGGCCTGAGGGGAGCCTAGGGTTTGGTGCTGGGTATGGGTTGCTGGGGCCAGAATCTCCCCCTCTTCACTTCTGCTTGCTCCGTTGGAAGACAGGTGGGCACTGGAGCTGCCTGCCTGGCCCTGGGCCTCACTAGGATCCCTGCCATGTCCCTTGCCAGAAGTTATGGGCCATCCTTGGCCCAGGCCCACTTGCCCTACGGTGCGGGTCCCGAGGCCATCTGAGGACCATCCCTTAACCCAAGCACTTCCCCAAGACTTATGAATGAATAACTGCCAGTTAAAAGTAATTAGAAGTGATTGAGAATTAATTTCAGAAATAGCCCTTGCCAAATAACTCATTAAACAGAATCTCCCAGGGTGTCAGCTCTGATCGGCATCAGGCTTTCAGCCGTATGAAAAGCTGAGTTTGGTCGAAGTTTCCAGACTGACTCTTTAATACCCTTGATGGTTTCTTTTCTGGTGCTGCCGCCATCAGACGTCCCAACAGAGCCTGCGGGCTGGGACGGGTGAGGAGCCCTGCAGGGGGCTGGGGAGAGCCCGCCTTGTGTTTCCCTCTCAGGCTGCAGAAGCAGAGCCAAGCAGTTTTCATCTCTAGGCTTAGCCTTGCTCCCAGGTGTTGGGTAAAATGGGAGTGTGAAGAAAGGTGTAAGCAAGCGGGACACGCCTCCCCCCCAGAGCCCTCAGCCGGGCCCCTGGCCCTCATTCTCAGAAGGCGGACTCAGGTTGACAGACATCTGAGTGAGAGCAGAGTGTGGCGGGGGCCAGACTCACCACCGAGGTGGGCGAGAGCCACAGGAGGTGGCCAGGAGGACTCCTGCCTTCTCCCCTTCCCACTTTGGTCAGTGGTTGACTCACGCCAGGGGTGTGGCCTCATGGGGCCATGATAAAGACCACAGGTCTGTGACTCAGCGTCACCCTTGGCAGCTCCTGCTCTAGGTGAAGAGGATGTGTGCAAGGGCGGGGGTCAAACCTTCTTTGGACAGTGGAGTGTGAGGTCAGCAGAAGGGACACTGACTCTGGTAAAAGCTCAAGAGAGGGAAAAGAAAGCCCTTACTTTTGATCCTGGAAGCCCTTACATGTGAGATGACATTATAGCTTTGTCCTACTATCATGGAAGAATTGAGAAGAAGGACTGTGTGTGTGTGTCGGGGGGGTGGGACAGTGAGCCTAAATGCACTATGGGTGTGGAGACAGGGAAAAAATTGAGCTGGGAGGTGTGTCAGGGCCAAACTGTGGAGGCCCTGAGGCTGGACTTCACTCTGACAGAAAGGTGGTGAAATCAGAGTATGGGTCCAGGCTCTCACAGTGGGAGGGCCCGAGACACCTTCCAGCCCCTATGAGCGGTGGTTGTGGAGGGAAGGGTGGGCGGCCCAGGTGCAGAACCATGTCTTCAGTCAGCCTGGTTAGCTTTGGGACCCCGTCCGGAGGGCGGTGGCGCGCACTTCAGAGTGTGTCTTGGTGGGTCGTGACGGTGTGAACTTGAAGCGATTTCTGGTCCTTGGCCCCTTCCTCCCTTGCTCTTTTCTATGCTGCTTCTGGGTGCATGAACAGAATGGCTTTGCTCCTCTGCACCCCTCCACTAGGATATCTCTACCCTGAAGCCAGCAGGTCAGCTTCTCCTTCTCCAAGTGGTGGGTGTTTGGCCCCAGCAACTGGAAAGCACACTGGTGACTAATAACTCAGCAGAATGCCAGTCAGGCCCCTAAAGGTCAACCCGGCCACCATCTGAACAGCACCAGGTGGCTGAGTCACCCTAGCTGGGACAAAGTCCCGGACAGAGGCAACTAAAATGGAGGTTCACTCGGCTCACAGTTTCAGAGTCTCAGCACGTGATCTGCTGGTTCCAGGCAGAAACAGTGAGACAGAAAGACGCGGCAGAGGGGAACCACTCGGCCCTTCTCTAGAAGCAGAGGAAAAGCAAGACAGCCAGACTGGAAGGGGCCGGCAATGAGAACACAGCCCTCCCGGCCACTTCCCCCATGACCCAACCGCTCCGGATAGGCCTCCCCTGCTGGCTGCACATTCATCTGTGAGCACGTCACTGGGTGGGTGCACTGACCCAGCAGCTTCCCCAGGGTCACCCAGTCACTATCCGAAAGCCCTGCCTCTGAGCGCATGGGGTGTCACTGGAGGACATTTTTATCTAAGGCATGATGCCAGGTGGCCTCAGTGGCGGGACGATATCACATCAGCCAGTTGAGCGCTGTCCAAGCTTCTAATCCAGAAAATTGCAGAACAATAGAAATGACTGTTGCTTTAGACCACTATGCTTGGGAATATTCAACGTGAAGCTTTTCGGCCTTAGGTCACTGGAACAGAATGCAGAACTTGGAAGTAGGTTGCTGCCATAACAAAATCCTCACACATGGTCTTAGCTTTGGGATGAAACATTGGGCCTCAAGAAGATCAATAATCAAAGCTAGATGGACCCCAAAGATGCTGTTGACAGGAGCTTGGAAAACAGGAAGGAAAATGCTACAGGAGGCTGCACTGGAATGTTGGCCACGTTGTCACCTGTGGTAATGCAAGGACTAAGAAAGTATCCAGTGAATGCATGGATCTGGCTGATGAGGCTCCAGGCAGGAGACAGAAAGTACTGCTGGTTTCTTCCAACTACCTATGAGAAGGGACTCAGGCAAGAGCTGTCAGAACATAGAACTGAGAGGAAAAGAGTTAGGACTCTACAAATGACAGTAAACTTCCTCCTCATTCCCACTCTCAGCAAAAGTGTCACAGTCAGCAGAGTTTGGTGGTGCCCGTCTATAATCCCAGCACACTGGGAGGCTAAAGGCAGGAGGATCACAAGTTCAAGGCCTGTCTCAAAATGTGAAGTACAATGGGCTGGGGTTGCAGCTCAATGTGAAGGCATTGGGTTCCATCCACGGGGCTGGAGTTGGGGGATCACAGTCAGAAATGGCTTCAGGACATCCTCTAGGAAACCTAATACTAGTGATAAAGCTATATATCATAAGAAACTGGCAAGTATCAGCATAGAAAACAAGATAAAAGGGAGAAAATAGAAAATGACAAGATGCAGAAGCAAAATGCAATCTTAGACCCCCAGCCCATCTAGGACAAGCCCAGAACTCAAGGTGATAGAAGAAATTGGAAATCAAACACTGGAACTTTCTGAAACAATAGCAGCAGAGGTGAAAAACAAGTGGAAGAAGCTATGGGGAAAATAATCTCTCAGGTACAGAAAGGAATGATGCTTAAAATCAAAGATATTAGAGAAGACACAGATAGAGAAGAATAGATGAACTTAGACAAATGATAGAAACAAATAATGCTCAGCATAGGAAAGAAATGCAATCCATAGGCCAGATCCAAATAGAAACCCGAGAGATTAAAACCTCCTTTGACAGTATATGCAACAGGTTGAATGAAAGGGAGGCTAGGGTTTCAGATCTTGAAGACAGAATTATAGATAGTCATAATGAAAAGAAAGATAGTTTAAAATTAGCAAAAGACCATGAAAAATATCAATCCAACAGCTATAGTATGAAGCAAAGAAGAATAATATAAGATTGATTGGGGTCAATGAGGAAGCTGGAGGCAGCATAAATGACATTAAAAAGCTCTTCGCAGAAATAATGGTAGAAAACTTTCCAAGTGTGGATAAAGAATTTGACGTACAACTAAATGAAGCACTTAGAACTCCAAACATTTATGACAAAAATAAAACTACACCAAGACATATAATAATCAAGATTCTAGAAATTCAACACAGAACAGAATATTAAAAACTGTTAGAGAAAAGAAACAGATTACCTATAAAGGAAAGCCCATCAGAATCACAGCATACTTCTCAACACAAACCCTCAAGTCAAGAAGAGCTTGGAGTGAAGTATATCAAGTCCTGAAAGAAAATAACTTCCAACCAAGATTGATGTACCCTGCAAAACTATCATTCAAAATTAGTAGAGAAATAAGATACTTCCATGACAAAGAAAAATTGAAGAAATTTATGAGCACCAAACCAATTCTACAAAGAGTACTAAAAAGTATTCTAGACAGAGATAAAAATTACCACAATTCTAAGAACAACAACGGAAAGAAATCACCAGGAAGAGCAAACAATTAAACAGGGGAAAAGCAGGGAACCAACAGTAGGGAAGTACTATGACCAAGATAAGCCAGTACATATCAATTATAACCATCAATGTAAATGGCCTCAATTCATTAATCAAAAGAAGGAGACTAGCAGAATGGGTCAAGAAACAAGGTCCAACAATATGCTGTGTACAAGAAACACATTTAACACAAAAAGAAATTCATAGATTGAAAATCAAAGAATTGAAAACCATCTTCCACACAATAAGAACCTGGTCTTTGTCTCAATCTAATAAAAGCCAACGTCATACTAAATAGACAAAAATGGAAAGCTTTCACTCTAAAATCAGGAATAAGACAAGGACGTGCACTGTCACCACTCGTTTTCAACATAGTTCTGGAAACATTAGCCAGAGCAATTAGACAAGAGAGAGAAATAAAAGGAATAAGGATAGGAAAGGAAGAAGTTACATTATCATCATTCACAGATGTTGTGATAGAAGATGCCAAAAACTCCACCAAAAGCCTCCTAGAGTTAACAGCCAAATTCAATTGTGTGGCTGCATACAAAGTCAATACTCAAGAATCAATAGCATTCTTGTACACAAACAACAAACTTATTGAGAGAGGACTAGGGAAACTACACCCTTCACAATAGCATCCAGAAAAATGAAATGCTTAGAAATTAGTCTAACAAAGGAAATAAAAGACTTATGTATTGAAAAGTACAGTACTCTGAAAAAGGAGATTGAAGAGGCTATCAGAAAATGGGAAGATATGCCTTGTTCATGGATAGGAAGAAGCATCATAGTGAAAATGGCCATACTTCCAAAATTGTTATACAGATTTGATGCAATCCTGACCAAAATAACATTAGCATATGTCACAGACATACAGAAAATGCTCCTAAAATTCATTTGGAACCAGAAGAGACCTAGAATAGCAAAGGCAATCCTGGGCAACAAAGACAAGTCCAGAGGCATCACAATCCCTGACTTGATATTATACTACAAAGCCATGTGATAAAACCATCATGGTACCGGTAAAAAAAAAAAAAAAAAGGACCTGATGACCAGTGGGAAAGATTAGAGGATGCAGACACAACTACAAACACTTAGTCATCCTATCTTTGACAAACAGTCCAAATATGTTCACTGGAAGAAAGATAGTCTCTTTAAGAAATGGTGTTGGAAAAACTGGCTCTCTACATGTTGAAGACTAAAACTAGACCCACATCTATCACCCATGCACTAAAGTCAAGTCAAAACGGATCAAAGATTTAAATATTAAAACAGAAGCACTAAATCTACTGGAAGAGAAAGTAGGTCAAAATCTTGAAGACATAGGGGTAGGCACAGACCTCATGAACAAAACCCAAACTCCATGGGAAATACTTCAAAGAATCAACAACTGGGATCTCATAAAGCTTTTGTAGTTCAAAAGAAATCACCAATAGAGTGAAAAGACAACCCAGAGAGTGGGAAAAAATTTTAGCTAACTGTCCCTCAGACAAATGACTTATATCTAGAACATACAAAGAATTGAAAAACTCAGACCCCCCCAAAGACCCAATACAAAAATGGGCATCTGAGGTGAATACACATGTCTCAGATGAAGAAATGCAAATGGCGAGTGAATACATGAAAAAATGCTCAACATCATTGGTCATTTGAGAGATTAAAACAACACTGAGATTCCATCTCAGGGGCTGTGAGGCAAAAGGAACCCTTGTTCACTGTTGGTGGGAATGTAGACTGGGTGCAGCCACTTTGGAAATTTGTCTGGAGTTTCCTCAAAAAATTGGCACTAGAGGTCCCATTTAACCCAGCCATTCCTCTCCTGGGTATTTTCCCAGAAGAATTAAAATCATCCTGCCGCAGTGATACAGGTGCACCCATGCTTACAGAAGCACAATTTGTCACAGAAAAATCTTGGAAACAACCCAATTTCCCATCAGCTGAGGAATGGGTAAGAAAAATGTGGTATTTTCATACAATGGAGTACTACTCAGCTATAAAGAAAGATAAACTAGAGGCTTTTATAGATAAATGGATGTGACTAGAGACCATACTCATAAGTGAAATAAATCAGACCCACATTGTAGACACTATATTATCTCCCTACTGTAAGAACCTGAAAGAGTAAATAAAACTGAAAGGTACAATAGATCATGTGAAAGGGAAAGAAACTGTCCAATAGGAAAGAACAACTGGGATGAGGGAAAAGAGAAAAGAAATAAAAAAGGAAAGGAAAAAATACACACACACGATAGCTAAGATAATTGTACTACTAATTTATATTGGTTTATTGAAAGGAGCAGTTAATATTTAATTGTTTGCTCAATCTTGCATAGTTATAGCTGGTAAAGTGAGCAACTACTCTGAAGATTAACAGTAAGTAATACAACAACCATTGATGAATTACTATCGTCTTGAAATTCTGCATCATTTTAATAGTTTTTGTGTTGTTTTGTTTTTGTTTTCATTTTTGTTATTTTATTTTTGTTCTTTTTTCTTTAAAATAAAAAGAAGAAATGGCTTCAGGACAAGGATCAAAGCTATACAGCAGGGTCACAGGGTGAAGACATCATGTGAATGGCAGTATGACTTCCTTTAAGATCTCTGAAAGAGTTAAGGGTATACCTAAGAGTCTTAAGACATGCTTTATAGACTTTCTTAGTTAGCTAATAGACCTTTAAGAGTTTTAAGGGTATTACAGCCTTTCCAGTTACCAAAAGTGCAGAAAGATCTGACCAAAAAAGAAATGGACTTTTGTCTGATGGAATGACCGCTGGGAAAATACAAAATTCACAAAATTGTGAAATGAATTGTATCAGCTTCGACTGAAAAGGCAAATTGAATACACAACGGAAGGAGGCTCTGGAACCCTGACATTCTTGGTGGAAAGCAGTCCTAGAAGGCTCCTCAGCAGTGAACTGGCCATTCCTTATAAAGGGACCCAGTCTGGGGGCACAGAAGGTACGACTTTGCCCCATCAGAGAACTGGAAATATGTGATTGACTGAATTTCCACACCAGCACATATCAATCGCTAGCTGCTTAACCCTAAGGTCTGCTCTCCAGCTCCTTGCGATGGAGGATATTCACTGGAGTTCCCCTTGCCTGGGACTTCCACACTGGCTGAGTGTGAGGGCCACACCATTTTCTCTCTGGTTCACAGGTCTTCAGCACAAGAGGATCCAGGCTTGATGAAACCTACCCAGCTGGACCAGATCTGCTTTTGGAAATGAGATCCTGACCCTTGCACCGAGCCTGCAGCGGTGACTGGACAAGGCTTTGTGGGGAGGCTTTCTGTACTTGTATGTGGAATGGTGGAAGTATCGTGTGACACAGGGTGAGCTATGGAAGGGTAAGGGGGCCAAGGTCCTCAGCACTGACCCTCTGTGCTCTGGCTGTGGATCACAAGCTAGCTGGCTTTGAGGGCTTTTCCTCGAGGCTACTCCACAGCCCAGGTCAAACACCAAACGAAGGCATTTTAGGGTAATCCTTAGGGCCTATGGATAATCTTCTAGCCCTTAAATTCTGGAAAAGCTAAGCTGGATTCTGAGGGATAATCAGCAGGTCACTGTATGTCCACCTCCTCTCTCTCCACTTCCTCTTTCCTCCCTTCCTTCCCCTGGGGATGGAGCCCAAGGCCTCGTGCATGCTAGTCAAGCTCTCTGCCACAGAGCCACCTCCTGACTGTTTTGGAGCTATAAGGGCTACCTCTCCACGGGGAAAGTCATGCAGGGCTTAAAACTTGCACACAGGCAGCAAGGAGCTTTGTGGGTTGGATGGCTTCTGGAATGGGCTACAGAGCGACATAGAGGAGGAGTTTTCCAACTACCAGTGGGCTCCACTCTGAGGTCTTTCCCCCAGGGGGCCGTGGACACAGGGTGACATAGCAGCCCGGGAGCCCAGAGCAGCAGGGCCCTGTCACAGCCCTGGGGAGCGGCCCTGCGGCTCTGCGGGCTTCTCTCATGGTTTCCTGGTTTCACTGGCTCGTCTCTGTCCATCCATTCTCCTAAAACCCCAGCGACCTCTGTCCCCGGGAAGCGGTATACAGATGATGATTAAACCAGGGTCCTAAGGTCAGGGCCTGAGGGGCAGAATGGCCATCATGGGCAGGAAAGAGACCCTGAAAACTGAACCCCTCTCTTTCCAGAAATTCCTTGCCCAGAGCTCCATCTGCCAAAAACCTGGTTTTTGTTCTTTAAGCTCTTCCTGTAAGTAACAGGACCAAGTGGATTATGTTGCACAGTCATAATTGCCTTGAGTGAGACCGTGAAATAAATTTCCCTGCTCTGTGCGATTTAGTTATTATAAAGAGAGTAAAGTGAAGTATTTAAGAGACCAAAGCTAAGGGTCCCTTTAAGCACAAAGGCTGGAGCTGTCAGAGCTGTGGTTGCTAGCCATGGCTGTGTGCTGCTGTTTTGAAGAAGTTGCGGCAGAGAACTGCAGTGGCCGAGCGAGGACACAGTGAGGAGGCCAGGGCTGCTCCTGGTAGAGGCGTGGCCCATTAGAACTGGCCCAGGAGTTGGGTCCTTATTTTCTCTTCATAACTTTTTCCGAAGTGAGCAAATGCCCTGCTATAGAAATGTCAAGCATTTTCCAAACGACATTCCAGATAGGGACTGCTGACCCAGCTTTCTGAGAAAGTACTTAAAACCAGCCTTCGGAGCAGTTGTGGCATCTGGGGCCCCCTGATGTCACCACAGGCAGAGGTGGCAGCTGGGGCTGGGGGGGGGGCAGGGCGGAGACTGCCACAGCCGTGAGCGCACGGTTCGCCGTGTTCCTACGACAACCGTTGTGGTTAAGGACGGAAGCCTGGGGAAGACAGGAGACCTGTTTCACTCAGAACTAGGTGTGAGCTCCATTCTGAGAGGGAAAGGATGATTCCAAGTGGCTGGGGTGGTGATGAACACAGGAGGCTGCTGGTCTCACAGCCTGGGATGGTGCCAGGGACCTGGGGCCCACCTGCTCTCTCTGGATCTGGCCACGGGGTCTCAGACAGAAGGCGGCAGTGTGTGTTGGCGCTAGGCTCAGAGCAGAGTGAGGGAGCAGGGGCTCCGTCTTCCGGCCGTCTGTGTGTGCCGGCCCTGGCCGCCCCCAGGACTCTTGGGAGCAGTGAAGTCACAGGCACGCGGAGCACAGCTGTAGCTCCCGCTCTCGGGAGAAATATGGCCACTCTCATAATTGTAGGGGTGGAGCACAGAGGCAGCCACAGGCCTTTGTTTGCCAACAAGAAGGCTACAGTTTGGTTCTCCCTGGTTGCATTTCAAAGAAGGTGAACACACACACACACACACACACACACACACACACGGTGTACACGCCCCTCATTTTGCATAAGTGCAGCCTTCACATGGAGAAAATGGACACTCTCATGTGTCCCTGCCACCTCTTTCCCACCCGGCTGCTGCTGAGGTGGCTCAGCGGGCAAGTTACTCACGTCCTGCTGACGCACTCCTGGGCTGGGGATGGTGACATGGTGTGGCAGGGTGCAGGGCAGACAGAGGTAGAGGGTCGCTGCCTTGCCCCTCATGCAGCTCTCTGTCCTGGGCCCCTGCCAGATGCTTTCCGGGAGGCCTAAGACCCTGGCTCAGCGAGCTTGGTGGAATGTGGCATCCGGTGGGACCAGTGCACTTTGTCCTCAGAAGACCCAGTCTCATGCTGGGCCCAGGACTCACTCTCTTGGGCGCACAAGCTGAGTCCTCCTGTCCCCAGCCATGCTCTTCTGGACCCCAGCTCTGGACCCATCAGTACTTGGGTATCATCAGCCAGCACAGAGCTAACCTTTCAGTATTTCCCCAATTAGGTATCATATATATTTTGTGAATTTTTTTTTTTATGAAAAGTGACTTTCCAGGTATGACTTAGAAGAAAAATTCATCACTGGAAAGTTAGGGAATCTTCAGATTTGAAACACAAACACAAACACACACACACACACACACACACACACACACACACACACCATGAACTTTTACAATCGTAGGTTAATAAAGAAGTCTTTGGAGAGCTTTAATGAGTCCCTTCCCACGTTGTCCCTGGACTGCGAGCCATGATTGTTAAACGTGACTGGGGAGCAGAGTTACGAGCTCAGGGCCTCAGGCGGTCCCCTGCCATTTATGGGCCTGGATCATAGTAATAGCCCGGGGTTGGTGTTGATCGGCCTCAGTGGGGCTTGTTGAAACCCAGTAGTTGTATAACTCTCTGACTAGTAGACCCCATTGGGATCTATATATTTAATTTCAAGACCTTAATTCATGAAAAAGTTTATTCGGTGAGGAACAGCAATGGAAAATCGAGCAGTGTGATGCCCCGTCCGCCATCTCTCACGGCTCCGCACCCAGCAGGTGCACAGTGACTCGGTGTGTGTCTGGGAGCAGGATCTCTGCTTTCACTCAGGTTGATTTATTTTTCTTTTCCTTGGTAATTGTTTAAAAACAAAGTAAAACCTGTGAGCTTTGGGGAACTTCTGGAAAAGCCCTTCTGCTGACAGTGGCTAAAAAGGACAGTTTTGCATTGAGCTGGGAAACACTTTTGCACAACCCTTCCTTTCCTGGGGTGTGTCCGGGTGGAAACGGGCTCCCCAAGGATGCCCAAGCAAGCAGGAGGCCATGCCCAGGCAGCCAGCAAAACAAACCCAAACAGATGTGGTTTGTGTTGGCAGAAGGCACCAAGAACCTTGCCACTAGTGTGGAAAGACAGCTATACCACGCTGGGATGGAATTCTCCTCCTCACCTCTAATTATGAAGATGAAAAAGTCACTGAAAAAAAATGTTCAAATTGTCTTAATAGAAGGGTCACATATAAACCAAAGCCACCACCTTAGGCTTTGAAGGGAAAATGCTGAGGAGTCAGTTTCCAAGCACAGCCCCGCTCCTGGGGGATTTGAGGTGGTCACGGTGAGGGCAAGGATTCTGTTCCAGACAAGAGGACTAGAGACCTGCATAGGAGGCGGCACGCTGTTGGGTGGGGACGTCTACAGGACAAGGGAAACATTTCACTGGGGTTGGTTCAGGCAGGGTAGGAAATCTGCCCCTGTGCTCTGGGCTTTGGGTCCATCAGGCATTCTGCAGTGACCGCCCAGATCATCCCACCTCCTTGGGCGTTCACACCCCAATGCTGCTGCTGACAGAGCTGGAGGATGTGTGACTCAATCTCCCCCTTCACCCTCTAGGACTGTTTGGGCCAGGAAAGGCACAAGACAGTGGTGTGAAGTGATCTGTACTGTGGACTGAAAATGTCCAAGTCCTGGGCTCTGAGTGGCTCTCCAGGGAGAGAAGATCTTGTGCCTCCTTTCAATCTCTGTCTTTTGTTCTTCTACATTAACACTGATGTGTAGTCCTCAGCTGGGTCTCAGAAACCAACAGCTGACGGTAGCAACACATTCATGTCAACTCTATGCACCAGTGGGATGACTTCGGTGTTGGTAATGCCCGTCCTGTGTTGGCATCAGCCACCTGGCAGGTGGGAGACAATTAAGTGGTCCCTCTGCATCTCATTTCTGCATCTATGACATCACCTTCAGACAACCTCTAGCACTTCCGGCTTTAGAAGCCCTGCTTCGTTTGTTATCAAAACCACCTGCAAGAGTCTGGGCTATTATAACAAACTGCCATAGACCGGGCAGCTTGTAAACAACAGAAATCAATTCCTAGCAGCTCTGGAGCCTCGGAAGACCTGGTTAAGTACTATGGACTCAAGTGTCTGGCAAGGGCCAAGCCCTGGGTCGTAGCCAGTTGCCACCTTTGCACTGTGTCTTGTGGAGTGGGAGGGATGAGCGAGCTCTCCAGGGTCTCTTCAGAGGGCACTAATCTTCGTGTGTCAGTCAGCTTTCCCTGCCGTAACAAATACCTAAGACAATCACCTCACACAAGGAGGAGTTTGCTTTTGGCTCTCCGTTTTGGTGGCTCCCATCAAGGGCAGCTTTGTGGGCAGCTTCTCTCCAAGGCTCCTCCTGAATTATGTCACACACCTGTGGGTGCAATTTTTAGTGCCATACGCCCTTCAGTGGATAAATATATAAACCAGTGTTACCTCCATCCAAATATCATGCACTGTAGGGAGTGAAAAGGATTTCTATGTGGGAACTGCGAGAAAAGTATAAGTCTCTGATAACCGTGACTGGCTGGCCCAATTTCATGGCAGGAGTGTTTAGGGGGACAAAACCGCTCACATTATGAGCAAGAAGCAAGGTAGAGAAGGAGGAAGAGGCTGGAGTCCTGCAATCCTCGTGTGGACAGCTCCCCGGGGCCTGCAGGCCAGGCCCCACCTCCTCAGGGCTCCAGCATCTCCTGATGGTGCGTTCCTAGGGACCGAGCCTTAACATATACATGAACCTCTGGGGGACACCGGAGAACCAAAGGGCAGAACTTCCTAAGGGCCTCGCCCTCCAATGCGGCCACAGTCAGAGTTAGAATCCCAACACGGGAATGGAAGGGACACAAACACTCAAGACCACAGCGCTACCCTGGACACACTGTTCCACAGCACCTTGCATGGCTTGGGGACCACATTCTATCTTTCTGCAAGACCAGGTCCTGGTCATCTTTGTCATCCACCAGCCGCAGCAGCCTCCCAAGCGCCTAAGACCCGCTACAGTTCTCCGTGCCTGAAAGCAAGGAGCAAATGCATGCTGAATGAGTTGCTCTTCTTAATTCATTTGCACCACTTTCTTCTGGAACGCATTTAAGGTGATTCATAAGATATGTGAACTATGGCTAGATGGGGTAGCTTATTTCTGACTAGACAAATTCCTGTTCCTCCCACGTGTGAGGACAGGGTTGGCGCACCAGAGATCCTTCTGTGAAACTGACTTTGGTTCCTTTACACAGAAGAGGATGTTCACGGAAACGAATGGGGGAGCTCACAGAATCTGTGAGAACCGTCGAGAAGCAGGCTCTGGAAATGTGACAGGCACGAGGAGGCTGGAGAGCGAGGGCTCCCTGCAGAGACTTGGGCCCATCGCTGCTGCTGAGTCACTGCCACTGAGTCTTTGCCATTGCTGCCCCGGAGTTACAAGACTGCAAGCGACACAGGCTCGTCCCCACTGTCTCGGTGGGCATTGTCCCTCAAGAGTTAAGCTCCAGGATTTCAGTCCATGTCTCAAGGGGAAAAGTTAGTGGTTGATTTCATTTGCCTCTCAGGTACACTCTCTGGTCTGTTTATCACCATCCACCTTATCTGTAACCCTTAAATCCTCCATGCTGTGTATGCCATCTACGGCCAACCCAGCCCAGCCCCCGGAGCCCTGAAATGCTGAGCATTTCAGCGCAGATGACTTCATGTACTAACTCAGCTGGCTGCTTCCTGAGTGCAGCTCCAAATCTCACCTCTGAGGAATGGATTTTGTTTTTAATCTCAGCCAGATAACAAGCTCATGTCTCCCCATTTCCTCTGGAGTTGGTTAGTCACTGGTAACCCACTCACAGTGAGCAATACTTCCCCCTGTCAGATTGGGACTTCTGTGGGGAGGAACTTAATTCTCTTCATTAGTATAGTGCCTTGTAGACCGTTGGCAGGCGGGCATTTAGATATTTGTTAAATGGGTTGGAAAAACTGAATGAATAAATGATTTTAACAACATTCTGCATTGCAAAGCTATGCTTAGGAAATTATTTACTGGAATTCTAAACTCCTCCACAGACAGCCGAGGCGAGGTCAGGCATCAAAGAACACATACATGGTTTTAAGGGAGCAGAGCAGGCAGGATCCTTGGTTCTCTTAACGGTCACAGAGAACCCTGGTTATAATCTGCAAGCCCACCACTGTCAAAACAGCACCAGAGGAAGGGGTGGGTTTGATTGCTGGGATGATCCTGCTATCATGGGGGTAGGGGTACCCAGGCCAGAAGCTTCTTGCCTCAGGGAAGGGGATCTGCAGAGGCTCAGGCCTGCGCACTCAGGGGAAACTCCTAGACCTTCACGCTAAGCCCCGGAGCAATTGACAGCTTGCCAAGAGATTCAGGTTTGCACATATTTGTAATAACAGCTATCACTGTGCATTGCTTAGAAATTTCTGTAAACCATCGATGTGAGTGTTTGCTTGGGTTTCTGCTGAGTGATTATAAGGCACTGCTTAGAAGTGATCCAACCAAAACTCCATCTGTCCTGAACACATATTTGTTTATCTGCACACCGCCCACACAAATGTCATATCCGTTAGTGTCCAAATCTTTCATTTCCAAGGAAAGAGCAAATTGGGAACTACCCGCGGGAAAGTTAGCATCTTTAACGCAAGTATCTGGAAAGCTGCCTGCTGGTCCAAAAGATCACAGCCAAATTTGGGTAGTTTTAGAAAGATCTCTCTAAGCAGGGCTCTCAGAGGCCAACCGTTCCAACTCCCCAGGAAACTTAGACCAGGGAAAGGATGAGGCTGCTTAAAGGCCTACACTGGACTAGAACTCAGACTCACCTCATCTCAGAACTCTAAGGCTGTTAGTTCTGGTTCTGGCCAAGAGGACTGAGAAATTAATGATGCAAACAACTTCTTTGAAGCCCAAAGCCTGGGCGGTTCTCAGGCACCATGTAATGGTTTCACGGGTTCTTTCTCTTGGCTTGATGTTTGCTTTATGGATCGCTCTCTTCCCTGATGTGCTCCATTTTGAGGAGCCCTGTAAAGTTCTGTGTCTGGGCTGAGCTGTCTGGGCTGCGTGAGCAGTCAGATCTTCTCGTCTGGCCACAACCCACCTGTTCTCAGTGCCCGTTTCCGGCATGCCCCGCACAGGGGAGGGGCTGCTCTCTCTGAGCGGGCCAGCGGCTGCACAGCTGGGATCCATTCTGTGTGGGCCGGGGCAAGCAAGCCCAGCCGTAAGTGGAAACTTGTTCTCTGTCAAAACTCGAGCCAGCTCCATCCTCCCCACGCCTCCTTGACATGAAACGTTCTCCTGGCTTCTTGGGGAAGTAACTTTATACTGGGCGTCGAAGCTGAGGCTCCTCGGGAAGCAAGAGCAAAATCCAACAGCTCGAGCTGTTACCCATCCTGCCATTCCAAAGCCAAGCACGCAGCACCCAGCTGGCCGTGGGGCGCATACTGTGGCACACACTCTCCGACAGCTGGAATTCACCCAGGGACCCATCTTAGCCTGCCCGCTCCAGGGGCTGGGATTTCCTGAACCCAGAGCACTAATTCTGGTGTAGTTTTCATTCTTCCCTTCTGTCTTGAGCAAGCAGGGAATGTGTGTGGGCAGAGGCCGCCTTGGTTACAGGAGACTGCTGCTCCATTTGCTTCGTGCAGTGAGTTTGGGAGTACTGAGAGAAAGGAAAATACAATTGGAATGGCCGCCTGGTTATTGTTACTGGCAGGCGTGCCGAGGCCTCTGCATTCCTGCCTCACACACTACCTTTGCCTCCAGCCTTTGGAAAACAAAACCTTGAATAACACTGACCCTCATCAGCCCTCCCTGGACTGGTGAAATAAACAAGGGAAGCTTGGCCTGGACAGATGAAATTCTCCATCTCCCAGGGCAGGGCGGCAGGTCTCCAGGAGTGACACTCCCCTTGCTGTTGGCCCCAGCACAGGCAGAGTCGGGATCCAAGCCCGTGGGTGCTGCAGGCGGGGCGGGTATCAAGAGGCCGGAGCGCCCCAGCTAACTTCTTACGCTGCCTCCGGGCTGGGCCAGTGTCGCTCAAGGCTCCTCTCAGAGAGCTGTGGGGCCCCCTCCTCCCCTGGCAGTGGGCTAATGGCAAGACTATAAAAAGAAACAACTACAGAGGCTTGGAAGGCAGATTCCCACACTAAACTGCTCATCTGTTTCCACATCTGGGAACAGCTCAGCACCTCTGGCTCAGGGGGCAGGGGGGAGGCTAGGTGTTAGCGTGTGCATGGAAACCCCTGCCCCAGGCTGAGGCTGTGCATGGGTCCAATTGGTGACAGCTTCCACTGCCCCTCGTGACCTTCTGCACCCAAGTGGAAACCCCCAGTGCGGCGACACAGTGGCCTGGTGTCCAGCAAGTGAGGCCTCGCCCTGCTATTTCGCAGGACTCAAAAGCTAAGTCCTGTGAGCGTCCTGCCTTCCTTTACCTGCACGGCCTTTCTCAGCACCGGGCTCTCTTCCTTCAGGCGCCTGGCTCGAGCAAGAGCTCAGAGGCTGCTGCCAGTCGCCAGCCCGTGAGGCACTGAATACCCCTCTGCTGCCCAGTGGAGAGTGAGAGGCCCAGGACTCGAGCACAGACAGCAGCTGTGATCCTAGCCTCCGCGTGTGGGGCAGGGCTTACGAGGGCGTTCGCAGGCTTTCCCGGAGCCTCAAGGCTGCAGCACCCACGTGTCTGACCCGGGGGAGATGACCACAGTGGACTTCCACTTCCTGTCTGCGGTGGGGAGGGAAAAAGAGGGGTAGCCAAAGAACTCAGAGAGAGAGAGAGAGGGCGGGCACTGCCGCTGCGCCCAGGGCAGGGAGGCTGCCAGGTGACACCAGGGGCTGTGAGCGAGGGGCCCAGGAGGTGACCCGGGGCTCCTGGCCACCCCAGTTCCACATTATGCAGCAGCGGCGAACTCCACTTCCCGGAGCACACGGTTTCTGCAGACAGGGAGCTGTCGAGCTCACAGCGTCTGTAATGGTCTCCTCCAGGACCCAGGGCCCTGCCCGGCGGGGAGCACGGAAAGGGAGGAGCCCTGCCGCCTAGAGCGGCTGCTTCACAGGCGCGCCCGGGGTCCCCAGCGCACTGGGCGGGGGAGGGCCGCAAGCGGAAAGGCAGACTGCAGGCGAGGGCAGCTGCCCTGCTTCGGCCAGGCGCCTCCGTCACTGCCCACGCGGCCCGGGCGCGGGTGCACAGATGAGCGGGGAGGCAGGGCGGACACCAGGTGGGAGGCCGGCGATGGGCTGGACGGTCGGGAGCCCCTGCAGCTGGGCCGACTCTCTCTTTCGGTGGGCGCCTCGGGCAATGAAGGACGCCCTCGGGACATCGATGCCAAGGGATTGAACACCCGGCCGCGCTGTGAGCACCAGGCTCAGGGCTGTGGGGAAGAGCAACTCGATGCTGGCGATTGCTCCGGATCTGCTCAGGATCTCACAGCAAGAGGCGGAGAATGCAGAGTCTCTGATCAGGCGGACTCCTCGTGGGCCCGGGCCGTCTTGTGACCAGTAAAGAAATGATTGCCATTTATGTAGCATGACCCGGCAAAGGCGACCCAGGCTGCAGTGGCCGGGTCCCACGGCAGCTCCTGGGGCTGCACAGCGACCAGACCTGGGAGGATGAGTGGGGCAGCGGGGGCTGGCACTGGAAATGGGCAGTGCGCACCAGGGCTACCTCGCTGTGGTGGCTTGTCCTGGGCACCCTGGAGCAGCTCTGCCCATGGTCTGCATCACCACCACAGAGGGTGCCAGGCCAGCGTGCTCTAGGAGGTGAAGTCACAAATCCTGGGTCATCCAAGAGATTGCTTTTCTCCTGCACAGCCAGCCTCCTAGCAACGGAAGGGGCTGCAGCAGGGTACCGAGGGGACAGAGTTCACAGTGATGAGGGGCAGCTTTTCTGTGTGACAGGTGGGTGGGCAGGCACCCTACTGACTGGTTGTCTGTCACAGCATATTCTTGTCCTACTGTCCCTTGCTTGGGGCACTGCCACTAGACCCCAGGGTCATCGAGGTCACTGGCTCCCCCCCCCCACGCACAGACCATGTCAGCGGGGCCCACAGAGACACGCAGTCTCCCCAGGCTGCTGTGTCACAGCCATTGGAAGGCTCTGTGACAGGGAGGAAACCCCATAGTCTTCATGGCCTTGGGAGTGGCAGATGGTTCCAGCCTCTGATTTCCTGGATGGAGTCACCCATTAGTCGGGAAGTCACTGTCCCCTGCTGGCGGCTCCTGGAGCCCCACACTTTTTCTCTCAGTGTACAAAGTCACCTTGAGGATTAGCAGTGAAGTGAACACCTCGTGTGATGGGATGGTCGGGGTTGGGGATCTAGGCTAGGTCCTGCAGGACTGCGCGAACTCCATAGGCCTTGGTGCTGCCTGAGGTGAGGGCTCTACGGACAAGCAGAGCTCCCTGGTCCCTAGCCTGTTCCCAGCCTGCTCCCAGTCTGAGCCTTCTTCGGCTGGTTTTGTAATCTCTGTTAATTACTTGGCATTTCCCACTGCCTCTTCATGGTCAGCAAGTAGCGCTCAAGCTAGTTTCCTGGTAACTGTCCGCTGTGCGGGGCCTGTCTCTCTCTAAAGACACGTGGTCTTTCCCTGCCCCTTGGCCAAGCCTGAGGCCCCCTCTGCTGGTGGCTTGTCTGCAACACCCCTCGAAAGGCCTCCGCCAAGGCGGCTCAGGCTGGAGGAGATGCAAACTCAGCCTTTTAGCTGGCCGCTTTGTTTCTTTCTTGGCCCTCTCATACAGGGCCTGGTGATGGGAACACAGCAGAGAAACTGTCCAGGTGGTCCTAGTTAACTTGGTCACCCCTGCTTTCCTAGGCTGAACTCCTAACACTCCAGGGGCCTGGCTTTGGAGACCCCATCCTTGAACACAGTTCAGATGTCCCTGAGGAGGAAGGAAGGGCCCTGTGTCCGCTCTGCCCCCACAGGGCCCCACGTCCTATGATGCCCTGGGGCACTATCATTTTAGGACCATTTTCTTGCTTTGTGTCTTTTACTCTTAGGTCTTTCTGAGACCACACGTGGCAGAGAGAAGCTGACACAAAGCAAGTATTAAATGCTTCAGAAAAAAGGTATGTGAACAACCCAGTGAACAGTGTGTAGCTATGCAGAGAAAGCTGATCTACTGAGACATGGAAAACCTGAAAGGGCTGTGAGCTTACAGCCCCCAGGGACGAGCACCAGTTTCCCTCAGCAGTAGTCCAGCCTGGCCCCTCATGCACGGGCCACCTACAGCCAAGGTCTGATCCCCACTAAGAGCCCCCTAAGTTTGTCAGCCGCAAAGCATGGAATGCCCTACACAGGGAGTGTTGGAATTCTCACAGGTAGACAGTGGGACAGTCACATGAGCACAAGTCAGCTCTTATAGACTAAAAATAGACCTGTGACTTGAATGCTGCATTTTTTTTTTTTAGGGTTTTTTGTTGTCTGTGGGGCCGGATTTCCTGAGGACTGGGAATGTGGAAGCTGTGAGAGTTTGTTGCTTGCCCCGGGAAATCCTGACTCCCCCCTGGTGCTCACTGCCTTCTCTGCACAGCTTCCTACCCGGAGCCAGGAAGAGGCTGCCTCAAAGCCCTCTGCCTGTTGTCTTGGGGATGCTGGTGGTCGAGAACAATGGCTTCTGTGGGGATCAGCTGGCCTTCAGGGGGGTCGTCCCAGAGCGAGACACAAGGCCTCTGCACTGAGCCGGCTCAGTGTGGAGATGCCAGCTGCCCCTCAAAGCACCTTAATCCTCAGTAGGCTTCGGGTCTGAAGCGCCTTTCTTTTGTGACTTTGCTTGCTGTGCCACATGCAGGCCAGTTATCTGTACTTCCTGTGGTAGCTTGGCAGGACTTAGAGATGCGTGCCTGTGGGAGCCTGAGGAATGAGGAGCCCAAGCTCAAGTCCAGCCTGGGTAATTTAGTAACTTAGTGAAACCCTGTGTAAAAATAAAAAAA
>PVLD010002688.1:0-130052 GCA_004027595.1 Dinomys branickii | reverse complement strand
TTCATCTCCCACCTCCCCACTGTGGGCCCGTCTGTCCTCGACCCACTCCATGGAGTTTCCTCTGACTGGGGTTCTCTCTGCTGCAGCACCCCACACATTCGTCTTTCACACAGTCTTCCCTTCAGTTGGGAGCACTAGGACACATTTCCTGCCCTTCACTCTGTCCTGGGCCAGCCCAAAACTCACACAAATGTTTCCCTCTCTGAACTTCTACTGTGTATCAGGCAGCACTTGCAGGAAGCTTTGCCTTACGGCTCTGTAATAAACCCTTTGAGGATCAATGTAGGAGTGGCTGGGGACAAGCCATCCATGGGTGTGAGGCTGTGGGACTTTGTCCTGGTCTCTCTGCTCTTCATTACCCTGTGTACAAATGACCCCACCACAGTGTTTCTCAGCTGGGTGACAGTTTGCCTCTTACAGGATAAGTTGAAAATTTAGGAGTTGGCACATCTAGGACTGTGCTACTAGCTTCAAAATCAAGGGTGCTGGAAACACCCCACATGCCCCAGACAGCCCCAGCAAAGCATTTTCAGCCCTAGACATCAACAGTGAGAACCAGGCCCCATTGTGATTGTCAATGGTGGTACATCAACTTTGGTAAGAACCACCTACCAGGGTAGTAAAGCTCTGGATGTGTCTTGGGTAACTGACATGAAGGCCAGCAAACTGGAGGGGAGCCCCACCACCACCACTCTGGGTGTGGGTGGTACCAACCAATAGCCTTATAGCCTGGGTTTAATAAAAAGGGAAAGAAGAAAGGAATATTCCATTCTTTGGAGGAGCTCTGGCCTTCATTACTGCCTTTGGATATTGGTTTTCAGTCCTCCATTGTAGCCTTGCCCTGGTAACTATAGAGAACTTCCAGGCCTTCAACCTTCAACTGTACCTGGATCCTCCAGCTCTCAGGGCTCCACAGACAGCCATCTTGGATTCTTCTGCTTCTGATCCACAGATTCCCATTGGAACGCTTCCCCTGCCGACCCTGTCAGCCTGCCTAATGAACCCTGTGTATGCTCATGAGTGTATTTTATATTGTTTCTGTTCCTCTGCAGAACACTGATGCATCTGCCCTGCTTCCTGAGTTTATCTCATCACCTGTAAGGAAGGAGGTTGTGAAAAAAATCTAGCGGAGATAAGATGTGTGAAAGCAGGGGAAAACAGCAAATGCAGTACCCACCACAGCTATTTATATGACACCACTGCTGCCTGCACCCTGCTGCCGGCGTTTCTTTGTCAGCAAAGAGGCTGGTGTGAGGACAGCAGGAAGGGGGAATGAAGGCTTGTATATGCCTTTGATTCCCAGCGAAGCCCTCCTGCATCAGCACAAGCACAGTCCTACTTTCCGGAAGAGGAGCAGGTCTCCGACCCTGGGAGGAGGAAGAAGCCCTAGGCACACGCTCAGCTGGTGGTGGGAGTGGGGATGCTCTGCCTGCACTTGAACCACCAAATGCGTCACCTGGAAACAGTGCTTGTGAAAGCATTTGAAACACTGCACGCATGCAGGGCCATGTGTGGGGCCCTCTGGTGCCACTTCCCCCAGACAGCACTGTGCTGGAGTCAAGACAGTCGAGACCTGCTGATGAGCTGCCTGGGAATTACCATGTGGAATCAAGAGAGGATGAAAAAGCACACCTTTTTGTGTGGCTGTTATGGTTGATACATTGTGTCAACTTGGGGAATCTGGAGGTTTAACTGAGTGATTCAGAAGGAAGCCAGAGTGCTTACTTTGTATACATCCTGAGCCTGTGGAAGAGGAGGGCATGGAGACTGTGTGAGAGCTACACGCCCCCTGGGTGGGGGCAGGCTGTTTAGAAGGTAGAGGAGAGAAAGAGGCTGCTTGCCTGCAATTCCACACATTTGCTGGTTGTTTGCTGCCCTGAACAGTTTGCCCTCTACCATGTACCACTCTGCCTCTGAAGCAGCCAAGTATGGACTGAAACCTCCACAAACTGTAAGCTAAATAAACCTTTCCTTCCTTCATTTTGGGTGTTGGGTATTTTGTCTCAGCAACGAGAAAACAGTAACCAAGACAGAATTTGGTACCAGTGGAGTGCGGTCGTTGCTGTGACTACCTGACCATATAGTTCAAGAGCCTTTGAAAATTGCTTGTGGAAAGAGTTTGGAACGTTTTGGAGATGTCTGGTCAGAGCTTGGAAGACCAGAAGGCTGGTAGAAATCCTGCCAGTAAGGACCAGGTTCAGGAGGTTTCTGTTGGGAAGAAGGACTTCATTGGTTGTTGGACTCCACACGATGTATGTTATGGCTTGGCAGAAAGTTTGTCTGCATTTTGCTCGTGTCCAGAGACTGTGCCTAAGACTGAGATTAAGGGCGGCAGCGAACTGATTAATCTGGCAAAAGAAATTTCAAGGCAGTCGAATGTTGGGGCAGTGGCACGGCTGTTGTTGGGGGCTTTTAGCCAGATTTATATTGACAATGAAGAGCAAAGATCCCAGCAGGATGATTTAAAATGTGAGTTTGGCCAGAAAGGAAGCTCTAGTAAAGCTGTAGATTACAAAGATAAGGCTGAGGAGATCTCTATTGCTGAGAAGGAACGAGAGAATGGAAAAGATGGCCTGCGGGCATCACAAGCAGCAAGTCTCCACCCTTTGCAGCCTCAAAACTGTAAAGGTGAGAGACCTTGCCTTGAGAAGGAAGCTAAAGAGCACCATGTTCCAGAATGGTGGTGGCGGCCCCACCAGGTTCCAGAATGGAGGCGGCATAGAGAATTTGCTTCTCAGAATTGGATTCAGTGTACCCAGCAATCCAGGCACTCGATCCCTATGGCCAAGAGAGAGAAAAGTTTGGCTACTGCTCCAGGTGGCAGCAGACCTTGGCATCATCCACGTGGCTGTGGCTTTAGGTGCAAGGAAAATGCAAGAGTTCTGAGGCTAAAGAGGCTTCCACCCAGATTTCAGAAGACCTGGGAGGCCATGCAGTGTGCCCCTGAGAGGGCAGTGTGTGAAGCTGTGAGTGTGAAGCAAAAGGTGCCCTGGAGACCTCAGAAGTTTAGAAAAGACAGGACCATGGATCATCTGAGGAAAGCTGCAAGGAGGGAGCAAAGCAAGCCTAAGAGAGAAACTGTGGGAGTTGTAACCACCAGAAGTGCCATAAGGGTGGACTCAGGCAAGTCCTTTGGAGCTCACAATGTACAGCATGTTGCTTCAGATGCTGGATGTGGAATTACAAGACACAGTGTTAGCCCTGTTGGATTTTGGACTTGCTTTGGTCCCAGTGCTCTATATCCCCCTGTTTGTACCTTTTGGAATGGTAATGTTTATTTTGTGCCTTTAAATATTTGAAGTGTTTAATTTTCATTTGTTCGGGGGCAAAATGTTGTGGTTCTAATGTAATATAATGGCTTTGTATCTGGAAAATGGTTTAAGGAAATGTGTCTGATTCCCAAGTTGACAGGGGGTGGAATGTTATGGTTGATACATTGTGTCAACTTGGGGAATCTGGAGGTTTAACTGAGTGATTCAGAAGGAAGCCAGAGTGCTTACTTTGTATATATCCTGAGCCTGTGGAAGAGGAGGGCATGGAGACTGTGTGAGAGCTACACGCCCCCTGGGTGGGGGCAGGCTGTTTAGAAGGTAGAGGAGAGAAAGAGGCTGCTTGCCTGCAATTCCACACATTTGCTGGTTGTTTGCTGCCCTGAACAGTTTGCCCTCTACTATGTGCCACTCTGCCTCTGAAGCAGCCAAGTATGGACTGAAACCTCCTCAAACTGTAAGCTAAATAAACCTTTCCTTCCTTCATTTTGGGTGTTGGGTATTTTGTCTCAGCAACAAGAAAACAGTAACCAAGACAGTGGCCCTAGAGCCATACCAGCAGAATCTAATGCCTGGAATGCACTGGAAGATGGGGAGAATCTCTGGCTCCAGGGGAGAGCCAGAGACCTTGCAAGGACAACGAGCTGCCTGTGATCTGCTTGACGCAATTCTCAGAGGACACCTCCCCCATGCACTTTACCAGTATGCCAAACACACCTATGCAGCTGGCAGATGGAGTGAGAGCAGCTGTGACCATGGACACTGTCATCCACGAGGGCCTGAGCAGAGTGGGCAGCTAGCCATGCCCACACCCAAGGTGGGGGACTGAGAGCCTAGACATGTCCACTCACAACTCTGTGCCCCACTGCAATGCCGTGTTCTCCTCTTTTGGCTGGCGAGCTAGATAAGCTAGTCGTCAACTTGACTGGCTTGGGAGCTGTGAAGACTCATAAAGCAACTCCTGTGTGTGCCTGGGGGGCTCCTGGGTGTGTCCTTGGAGACCACATCTGGTTCCTGCCTTTTCCTCGCTAGCACTGTATCCTGCCCTGCTTCCTCACCACCATGGAATAAGCGGCTAAGCTCCACCATGCTGCTCCTGCCTCGGAGCCGGCTGGCCGCGGACAGAGTCACCTGGAACCATCAGCCAACTTAAACTCCACCTCCTTCAAGTTGTGGGTGTCACATACGGTGTCCCACTGATGGGAAAGTGACTAACCGATCACCGGAGGAGGGCATTAATCTCCAGCTTGCCCGGTTTCTCCTTGGGACACAGAATCACTGTCCACCACTGCCTTTCTCTACACAAGGGGGAGGTGAAACCACCCGGCTTTCATCTGATGACATTGATAGTTTTCAGAAACAAAGTTATGCAGGACTGTGCACCATTTCTTCATTTCTCATTTGGGAGGTAAGAGATTCATTTGTATCTGAAAGGAGATCCCTACCCCAGATTTTCCTCTGAAAATCATTCTAGAACTAGAAAGCGGGGTTCCTATCGCTTGGGTACTAAAGCCTTTAAGACCAAAAGTACTGACGTAATTCCCCGAGTGATGTGCAGGAAACATAATCCTTCTGGTAGCAAAAACCTGGTGGGAAAAACATCAGTCCAATAAGGAGATAACACATTGCATGTTCTCCAGCAAATAACACAGGCCACATCAATTTCTCTCCTGACTATGAGTGATGACCAATTTATCAAGAATACACTGAATAATGACCTGTGGGAATAGCAGCTCTTATGATAAAGTGTTACTGCTTCAGCTACATTATTATAAACAACCTCCAATTTATGGAGTTAGGAAGCAGAAGCATTTCTCAGTAGTGTGTCACTGTTATCTAGAACGAGCCATAAAATCTAGGCTGTCACGTCTTTTCTGGCTGCAAACTTCAAGCAATTAATATTCCTATGAAAAGGTCCTGATCAAAAACCCAATTTTGAAATTAGTTGTTCAATATGATGATTAAATTCAGAGCTGGACCTTGCTACAGCCGAATGTGAATGGTCAAGTGTCACAAATCCAGTGCAACTTCTCAGACAGGAGGAACTGTTGGAGATATTGGGGGATTTTGGTGAATTTCAAATGAGGCCCCCGTAACCTTGATCTCACCCAGGCATCCAGGACAGGATGAGTCACTGGTGCTTTCCTGCGTCCAACCCCATGGCTACTTCCCAGGCCTGACTCAGTGTTGAGGGGCAGCAGACACAGGGCAGATGGACTCCTAGCCTCAGGGGGGGGGGACAGAGTCAGCATCACTCTCCCTTGGAGGTCTTGGGTGGGCAACTCTCCTTCCTCTCTATCTCAGGAAGCCACAGAGAGCTGAAAGCCCATTGGACCCCGAGAGAGAACACGGAGTCAGGAGACTGTGAAAGAATAATATTAAAAATTATGGCCACCGTGGTGCAGAGCTCATGCTACCATAAGTTGCATGACAAGTATTGAGAACATTGCTTCTGACTAACAGCCTATTTTAGATGTGTGAGGAGGACCATGCTGTACATGTTCACCCATGATACATCAGAGAAAACAAAAACCGACTTGAATATTCAGGTTGAAATGTGGGCGGTGAACGATGCCTGTTTCTTTGGTGACGTTGCAAGTGCCGTCCTCTGGGTGTCTGTGGTGCAGCAGGAGGGGAAGGATGGCAAGAGTGGCTTTCAGGGTGTGGAATACGTACCATGTTGTTTAACACTAAAGAGCTAAGCAAGAAGAGACCACCACTCTCTGTGCAAAGTGTCTGCGGAGTGGATGCTTGCGCCTGCTGTTCACAGAGGCTCACGCTGTTAGTAAAACTGGTGCCTCGGTCTGTTTTCAGATGCCAAGACAGAATACCACGGGCTGTGTGACGTGTGAGCAATAGAAGTTTAATACGGCTTGTGGTTCTAGAGGCCAAGGCATCCCAAAGTTTGGTGCCCACACTTGCTAAGTGCCTTCGTACTGCCATGATGGGGTAGAACGTTAAGCGAGCGAGTGGGAAATGCAGAGGAGATCAGGCTGCACTCCACCTCCTGACCAGAGCTCACTCCCCTGAGCAGCGATCTGCCCCTGAGACAAAGGCATGAAGCTCCTCCCTCATGGCCTAAGCAATCTTGGGAAGGTTCCACCTCCTGCTATTGTTTGGTGATCAATGTGAGTTTCAGAGGGGATGGTCATACCATCGCCGTTAGGAAAGATGATTTGGCAGTAAATATCAAAATTCATATCATGTGACTCAGCTATTCACATCCAGGAATTTACACTAAGGAATTAGTGAGGATTTGTTGGGTCCTCCACCACCTGCATGATCAAAAATTGTATAGGAACAGAAGTTCAGTAGAAAGGGTTTTGTTAAGTACTGGGACATCCACAGATGTGATGATCTGTAGCAATAATGCCACTTTATGGCTCAGGCTATGGATCATTCTCAACATAAAAAGCCACAGTAGAAGCAAAATCCACCACATAATCACAGTTTATATAATCAGGGATATATTATTTATGCTTGGTGGCTAAGAATTATCCAGACATTAGCAGTGGCTATCTCTGTATGGAGAGATAGGTAGTGATACATGCTAGTGCTGTGCTTCTTGTCAGAGAGAAGGAACCAAAGCGGTTACTGAAGAATGGCAGCCAGTGAAATTCGTAGAACTCTCATAAAGGCTAAGAACTTATGTACTACACAATTTCATATTGTAAGGTCCTCTAGTGACAAGATTCAAAGATAGGAAAACCACTTGGTTCAGCACAGGGAACTTCCAAAACAACCCAGGTTTGTCTGGGTTCACAGTTTTGAACGTTTTAGTCCATGATGATCTGGCTTTGTTGTTTTGGGCCTGTGGTGATGTAGTATACCATGCACATAGACCATGGCCCAGGAAGCTCATCTTCGTGGCTGGGTCTAAAAAAGAAAGGAAGACGCAGGATGGGGTCCTGCTGTCTCACTCAAGGCCGTGGTCCCGTGACCAGAAGACCTCCTATTCAGCCTCAGCTCTGACAGGTTCCACTACTTCTGAATAGCATTACCAGCTGGGGCCCAAGCTTGAACATCTCCTCCCCCTGGGGACACTTGTTCAAGTCATAGCACTCTGTGAGAGCCAGTCTATGCCTCTGTGTCTCCCTGGACAGAACCTCTGGCAAGGAGAGGGGGGAATCTTCACTCATGAGGCTCCATTAACACCAGCTCTTTTGATAGCCACATCCAACGATATGTGTGCACACGTGTACATGCCAGTCACGGTCCATCCACCCATGTGTGTTTGTGAGTATGTACACATGCATGCCCTCTGCTGGACGAGGAGGCCTTGCCCTGGCAGCAATGCTCATACAGCCAATACGGGACAGCTGCTAGTACAACTGCATTGGTCCCTGGCCCTTCATAAACATCTATTTTCTCATTTCATATGCTGAGTGAGTGGTTCCTTAGCATCGTGGTAATGGTTTAGGGACCTGTGTAGTTGCATTATGCTTTCTCACCCAAATTCTCATCAGAGGCAGGACAGATGGGCATTAGAGCACTATAATCTTGGCGGTCAGCCGAACTGGATTAAGAGATGCCAGGAAAGACCCCTGGATTGTGAACACACTGACCTCATTGACGGGTCAACCCAGTGATGAGTTGAAGCTGAGTGGGCTGCTCAGAATTGGAGCTTGGCTGGAGGACGTGGGACCCGGGGACGTGACCTTGGGGACGTGTCCTGCCTCTGGCCCTTCTCTGCGCCTTCCATGGCTGAGAAGCTCCCCCCACCGTGCCCTTTCTTCATGATGTTGCTCCTCAGAGCCAGCTGTGGGCTGAACCCCAAACAAACCTCTCCTCCTCTGAATCACAGGCCTCAGGTGCTTTGCCTGAGCAGCAGAAAGTAACACAGCAGGAGCGAGTTTTGCCATGTGGACTCCGCCTAACGCAGAAGCACTTTCAGTCTCCTTGAGCCTCCAAATAACAACAGTAGCCCTCTTCCTGATGCCATAGCAACCGAGAACGCTCGGCCTGCTCTTCCAGAGCCTCAGGCACTGGGGTGAAGCGAGAGGCTCAGCACCCGTGTCGGGCTGGCTGATTTCCAAAGCCTTCAACCCATGAGGCGCCACGGAGTGACTGAGTGACCCTGCATTTGCGGGACAGTGCCCCGTTGTTATTCCTGGTTTCACAACACCCCGCCTCTCTGATCACTCATTCCAGTGGACATTTGAAATGCATGGCTTTGATCGATTTTGTGATGTCATGAGTTTTAGAGTGTCCAAAGATTAACCAAAGCCCTGGTATTTTAACTTACTCATTCGTGCATGCACAGATTCATTAAATCATTAAACGTTTAAGAAGACAATATGAACTAGGCTCTACGTTGGAGGCTGGGGTCCAATAATGAACAGAGAAATCAAGCTGTCATACTAATAATGCATAACTGCAAGCCAAGGCGCATGCTCTGGGGGAGGAAAAGGATGGGTTAAAGGAGAACTTGGAAAGGACCTGCCTAGACCGAGGAGTCAGAGGGGGCTTCCTGTACAGTGATGCTTGAGCAGAAGTTCAAAAGCCAAATGGGGGCCTAGCTAGATGGAGGGGCAGTGGTGGTGGCCTCTGAACAATCTAGAGCAGCGATGGCAAACCTTCCAGAGTTTTCAGTGATACAAACAGCCTGCTGCAGCACGCATGCTGGAGGTTCGCCACCACTGACTTAGGTGGATGGTCAAAGCCCTATGTGAGAGGGTGTGGGACAAATAGAAGTCAAGGTGGCAGAGCGCACAGCCCAAGGGGCATTTCAGCAGGTGCCTGAGAGAACTGGTATTTCAGGGACTAGCAAGAGCTTGGAGGGCTTTCAGCAGAGGCACTAGGGTCAGATGTGCACTTTGGAAATATCCTCACAGACGTGTGGGGGTCAGACGGGAAGGGAATCCAGGTGGATCCCGTGAGGCGCCAACAGACAGTATCTTGGCAAGGGTCTGAGTGAAGGGGCAGCAGAGGTGGACTTAGGGCTTGTGCGAAGGCCGTGCAGATGGTGTCTGGAGAGGGTCGGGAGATAAATGAAGGGCGACTCCCAGGTTCTTGCTGAGGTGACCTCAGGCATGGATGCTGGTGCCACTCAGTGGAGCCTCAGAAGCACTCGCTGGGCCGCCAGTGAAGGCTTGGAGAGACCTCGTGTTTACTTATGGACAGTGCAAGTCTCAAGTGTCCTTGAGGTAAGTGGAGGAGAAACCAAGCAGCAAATTGCTGTGGCGGGACAAGGGCTGGGGGTGGGAGGTGATCTGAGAAAAGACTGCGACACTGGGCCTGAGGTCTTCAAGGGGGCTTATGTTCTGGCAGGTTTTCTTCTGCTGAGAGTTCTGCCAGATATGGGAGTGGCAGTCCAGGGAGATGAGCAGTGCAAGAGGCTCTGAATCCTGCTGGCTATGAGCAATGAAACTGTCCTTTAAAAGTACACTCAAAATAGGGTTAGAGATAATACTGCATTCTCTGAAAACCTGAAATAAGAGCACAATAAGAAACAAGTCCATGATCCTTCAAGGCAGCAAACAAATAAGTGAATTAGTAATTGAAATGTTAGGTTGGGTGTGCTGGCATGCACCTGTAGTTCTAGCTACTTTGGAGGCTGAGGCAGGAGGACCGCCTGAGCCTGGGATTTTGAGGATGGGATGAGCAACATAGTGAGGACACTCTCTCAAAAAAAAAACCCACGTTCTGAAAATGTGGGGGGTGGGGATGCTTGGTAGCATCAAACTCATTAAGATTTCCTAAGGAGTTGCTAGGAAAAGTATGCCAGGTCTTTCCTAACTCCAGGCAGGGGCTGTGTAATCCTCAGGAAACTGGCCAAGCAGTGCCCCTGGATATACTTCAGCCCTTGCCTGGGGGCTCTCACATCTCCCCTACTTCTTAGGGGCACACAGTCAATTCAAAAATTTAGGCAATAGGGTGTTTTCCATCACCAGCCCCTGGCTTTCTGATTCTCTGGCCACCCGATCAGTCCTGTAGCTCAGCCCTGACGCTGTGCAGTTAGTGCAGACCCTGCAGGTTTAATGGCTTCCTCCCTCAAGACTGCACCCCCGTCGGATGCCTCCCAGAAGTCCTGAGCCTCCTGGACTTCTGAACAACTTGTTATAACGTCAGAGTTCCTTGAGAACCTGCTAGAACAACTCTCAGAACCCAGAAACACTCTTTACCAGTTTGTGAAGGTGCACTCGATCAACAGCGGGACAAAGATGGGACTCATCAGGGTGCTGAGCACAGGAGCCACTGTGCCTGTGGGGCTGGGATGTGCAGCCCTCTTAGCACCTGGACGTGTTCACCAGCGAGAAATGCCCCTTCTTAAGGCCTCCAGACTCACACTGGGGACAGAGGCTTGGCCCCAGAGCTGCCCCAGGGATGGCCAGACCTGAACAACAGCTGGTGGACCTCTTACAGCCCCACAGATCCAGTTTGTAGTTTGCAGTGTAGACCTGCCAAGTCCTGGTGCCTCGTTCACAAACAGCCTCACCTTAAATCCCATTGACCCGCAAGGAGAAGCCCAGGCAGACTCTCCTCTGCTCACTTCCCATACTGCCCTGAGGGACACTTAACTCAAGCTTTGCTTTTTGGCAGAAGAGAATGGTGGGCAAGGGGGACACAAATGGTCCCATTGGGATAATTCTGTTCCCTTCATTCAGATCCACAAATGCTTCCACATTTGCTAGAACATCTTCATCCCTGCAAAGCCTTCCTCAGCCTTCTGCTCCACACTTCCTCTCTTCGGAACTCCTCTTAGGACCCCTAGTGAGCTGGGCTTGGTGGTGCTTGCCTGTAATCCCAGTACTCAGGAAGGCTGAGGCAGGAGGATCCCATATTTTGCACCTAGTCCAGGCAACTTAGCAAGACCTTAAGAAAGAAAGAAAGAAAGAAAGAAAGCAAGAAAGAAAGAGATTCTCTAGTGCTAGTGGCCCCCTTGTCTTTTCTAAAGCTGCTTCATTAAACTACCTGTAAAAATAAAAACACAGGCAGATGTGCATTCACCCACTCCCGTGCCTCCAACCCCCTCTGACCTATGAGGAAGACTTTACCTATGTTTACACATCTGAGGAAACAGTGAGCATATGCCTTTTTGTGGCCTCCTCCTAAAAACTCCCACCTTGGAGGACATCTCCATGTATGGACATCAGCAGTGTACCCGCCTTCCCTGCCACTCCGCGGGCATCTGGCATATTAATGGCTCAGGTTTGCTTAGTCATTACAGGACCACTGGGCGTCTGGGTTGCTTCCAGCACATTGCCGTTATAAATAGCACTGCTGCCTCCTCCCGGTCACTTTTGCATTTAACCACCTGCTGCTTAGCTGTGTAACTGCTTCCTGGGGGTAGTCCTGACTCACCAAGGTAGGGATGTGGTTGAAATATCTGTACCTCATTCACTGCCCACATGAGGGCTAAGCCCGAGGAAGAGCTTTGTAACAAAACAGCTGCCCTTGGCTGAGCTCCTCTGAGTGCCAGACGCGGGGTGAGCGCTTTCCATGTACCATCCCATTTAACCTGCAGAGCAACCCATGCAGTGGGTGATCTGTGAGTTGCACTTTATAGGTGGGGAAGCTGGTATTTACTGTGCTGGGTGACTGTTCCCAAGCCACAGAGGCAGTAAAATGTGGGGCACAACGCTGACCAGGTCACACACCGCACACACTGTGGAGCCTGTCTCACAAGCTGTGCTGGGAGGGGCAGGTGGACTGCTGACACTGGGCAGCCCCTGCTGACACAGCCTCGTAAGAAGGCTTCTCAAGCTGAGTGCTGTAGGTCTAAGCATTAGTCGTGCGCCTGCCCTGCTAATTCTGGGTAGAAAGCCCCCTCCGGGTGCTTGCACCTGTTTGCTCCTGGGCCCTGGGGCTGCAGCTACAGTCTGTCCTCCGGGCTCGAGGGGCCCCCCACGTTCCAGATGGAAGGCTGAGAACAGAAGCCGCACTCTTCCTTGCTGTGTGGTGGACAGGGCAGAGGGAGCCAGGAAGGACGAGGAGCTCCGTCCTCGGCCCTCAGTGCCTCACAGGCCTTTGCAGGAGAGAGCTGCAGGTGTGCTTGCTGCCAGGGTCAGACGGCCCCGTGGAGAACAGCGAGAGCTGGCAGGGAGACAGCCCAGGAAGAAAGGCGGGGGTTGGGGGCCCTTCTCTTTCCGAAACTCCCGCAGAGAGAGCTGGCTCCAGCGGGCCAGTCATCCCCGCAGCTGCAGCCTCTGAATCAGTCCTCTGTCGTCACCTGCTCCTCGCCCTGCGGCGGAAACACACACAGCCTCCACCCTCCCACTGCCCAGCCTGCCCGGCCTAGCCACAATTTCCACGCTCTGACACAGGGGCTCACAAAGGAGACTCAGACTGGCAGGGCTGGAAGAGCCTTTCACGGAGCACCTGACCCGACCACCTGCGGGTTAGCCAAGGAGGCGAGTGAGGTGCAGGGGCCAAGCAGCAGGCTCTGTGCTGTGGCCACGGCGGCATCGCTCTGCAGTTACTGACTGGGCATCGTCTCCAAGCACCCAGGGCTCAGCGTTGAGCCCGCTCTGCAGCAGCACCCATGAATAACGTTTAAAGCAGCACGCGTTCTCCTGCAATTAGACAAGCAGTGCATTTCCATTTCATACAGGAGGAGGCCACCAGAAGGCTAATGAGAACAATAAGACCTGTCCCTTGTCTCCTCCGAGAGAAATTGAGAGAAATCGGAATCAGCCTTCCTGTGCGAACGCTTTCTACGTAATTACAATCTCTTGCATGAAAGGCTGCAGCCCACTGTTCTCACTGAGCACGGCAGGCACTTCCTCCAGTAACTGAAGCGCTCTTCCTAAACTCGCGTTTACATATAGTTGCAGAGGTCCCAGGGTCGATCATGCCAGTTCCCTTAAGTATTTCTGTGGCTGGTCATTCCCATTTTCTGCTGTTGTGAATGATATTGAGGTTAAGATTAGGGGAAAAACTTTTCACTTATTTTTGTAAGCTTTCCTAATACAATTTCTCTAGAAGTGGAGTCAGTGGTACCAATGTGTGAACATTTCACAGGTTCATGGGAAATGCTGTCCGGTTGCTCTTCAGAGGGATGAAAGCCTGATCCTGCCTCCCAGGCTGTCCAGTTTGACCACTGTCATCAAAGGTATTAAAATACTGACTACAGCGATCAAAGTCATCAGGGTCTTCCATTGGGGACGTTTTGTCTGGCTCCCAGTCACTCGATAAGCAATGACTGATTTGTAGTTTCCTCTGTGGCAGGCTCTCTGCCAAGCATCCCACATGTCTGTTTTCTTTAATCTCAGCATCCCTGACTGATCCTGTTGCCTTTGCTTTGTGCACACGAAGCCTAAGATTCAGAAGTGAATTGACCAAAACACACATCCAGTTGAGTGATGAGAATATAAAATGAAGGGTCTAACTTCTGTACATCAGTTCCTCTGCCCCAGTCAGCCTGGGGCAGGCCTGGGCTGCCCTGGCCTGTGGGATCTCCACTCCTGGCTGGGAGCAAAGAGCTCACGGGGAGCTTCCACTCAGGAGAGACTCAGAGGGGCAAAGCCAGCAGGGCCAGATCAGTGGCACCTGCACGCTGACTGCCTCCCACCTGACATGCTCCACTCCACGGACAGTTGAGCCATGGCGCGCCAGGCTCCTGGTGGGAGATCAGAAGGGAGAAGCACCACTCTTCCTGCCAGCGGTCTCACACTGCTCCAGGGATGAAGGTGAACGCACAGATGGCTGTTGTACAAGACGATGACCACGAAACCATGGGAGAGGTGAGACTGCAGCGCCCTGGGCATTTGGAGGTGAGCATGCTCCCGAGGAGGTGACACTTACATTCCCTAAAAGGTACAAACTTCAGTTGGCAGAGATGGCAGGAGGAGACCAGAGGCACAAATCCAGAGTGACGCAAAGGGTGGAGGGGTACTGAGGACACCCAGAGGGACGGTCTGCATGGGACAAGGATTTGAAGGGTGGTGTTTTGCCGAGTTCAAGGGACTGCCCTTGATGTGGGCTGGAGGGCGAGAGCTGTGACCATCACCCAGGGGACGGGGACTGACGTCCATTGGGATGGAAGGCAGATCCTGAATTCAGGTGGGGTGTGAAGAAGCTTGAGCCAGGGAGAGGGGTGTGGCGACGGGTGGAGAGTGGCAGATTTGAGAGCAGTGCAGAGGTGGAAATTACAGCCTGAGTGTAGCGGCGGGTGCGGGGCCCCTCCTTCCCCGCCCCCAAATCCAGCTGCCATCCTGCTGGCTCTCCCTCCATAAACCAACCCAAGGGCTTCAGTGCCTTCCCGCTCTGGCCGTCACCCCATCCAGGGCCCCACCACAGCCTCTAGCGGTACTGCAGACTCTTCCGCAGCCTCCTGCACATCTCCTCAGGGTGGAACTTTATGGTGTGTGATCCAAGCCAGGACACATAAGAAAATGAAAGGGGGGTCTACAAACAAATTCCTCTAGGCAAAAGGTCTAAGCCAGGACTGTCCAGAGCACATCTGGACATACGGACTCCCTAGCTAGAGGGGTCATTTGCAAATGTAAGTGGCACCACTCACACTCTGGAAAGTGGCTTCCCTTGCGGGAAGAACGAAGCTCTGCATGTCCTGATGTCTGCAGACTGATACCGTAACTGCGGCGTGTGTGGACCATGGCTCACAGGAGTTCAGCAGCCCTGTCGTCTCCTTCTTGGCCCTGACATCCTTCATGCAGCTGGCTAAGGCGCCTTCTGGTGAGCAGGAGAGTGCAGGAGAGCCAGAGCAGCTGGCTCACTGCATGTCCCTGCCACCTGAGGTTGTCCTGTCGTCCCCACACTAGTCTGGGCCACCAGTGCATCCTGCCTAAAGAACAGCAGCCTCATGACTCACCCGCCTGACTGTAGCTTTGGGTCCTTTCAATCCATCTTCCATCCTTCAGCTAGAGTGGTCACTAAGAACAAATCTGCTACACTGCACATTTTTTGGGACACAGTGTCTCAACGCTGGCCATGAACTGCTGGGCCCTAGAGCACGCCCCACCTCAGAATTCAAGGACAGCAGGTGCACGTCACTGGGCCCAGATTCATCCACAGAAATACTGATCATATTATTTTCCCATTTCAGACACTTCGTGTCTGTTCATTACCTTCAGGAGACGAAAACACATTCCTGAACGTGGCACGCAAGATAGTTCATTATTTAATCGGCTGCTTTTGCAAGCTCAGCACTTGCTCCAAGCCCTCAGGATTGGCCCTTCTTGTCTGCCACAGCTTGCAGGTCTAGATAGGTATCATAGAAAAGCTCCATGCAGATCTTGTCCCCTGCGGTGTCCCCACCTGCTAACCCTATCGTCCTTCTAGCTCAGGTGATACATCTTCCCTGTGGATGGCCCTGTGCTGCTACACCCTAGACTGAGTTAACAGCCCCTCTGCAGCTGACCCCTGTTGCTGCACCTCTCATGATGTTTTAACTGGCTATTTACCTAGGTCCCTGTCTCCCTAGAATGTCAGCCCCCAGAATTATTAATTATCCAAAATGAGCACACAGAGATGACTCTGCTCCTCCCAAAGCATTCACCAAGTCATATCTGATTTCTGCAAATATCAGTGTGTCTGACTTACTACTTACTACTGATTAGGCCTGGATCCTAAGATTACATACATATTAACTCTAGAAAAAATCGCAAGTGATGTCTGCCTGGTAGAAAAGCATAACTACCAATGTTGAGCTTTTGTTACCTTGTAGATGTTAACCAGCTTCAAATATGATTTGGAAATGTTACCCTATCCTTTCTTTTCCCTTTATCTCTTCACCTACATAGATATGTATGCATCTATATATATATATATATATATATATATATATATATATGCTTCTTCGCTTCACATCTTCTGAACTAACATCGCCATCTTGATGAGTCCATCAATAGTACTTTCATGATTTCAATAGCTCATTGGCCTGTGGTGGCTGTGGAAGTCTGTCCAGCAGGCTTCAAGTAAGAGCCTGCACAGGGACTGTGGTCAACGAGCAGCTTCTCCGTGTCGTGGCTTCTGGATCTACTACAGCTTTCCTGTCAAGGTCAGGTCCTGCCGGTGTTGGAGCCTACCTGGTCAGGGGCCTGGACATCTCTCCCGTCTTCTCTGAGGGGCAGCCTCTGCTCTGCCACCTCCAGGGGCCTGGACGTCTCTCCCATCTTCTCGGAGGAACAGTCCCAGCTCTGTGACCTCCAGGGGCCTGGATGTCTCTCCCGCCCTCTCTGAGTGGCAGCCTCTGCTCTGCAGCCTCCCTAGGATGGCTCAGACTGTCGCAGAGATGCACTTTCCTCTGAGACTGTTTCTTCTCCATCCTTCTCCTCCCCACCTCCTGAGAGTCAGACCTGCCTCAGCCTCAGAGCCTGTCCCTGCCTCTTCCTGCTTCTCTGTCTTTCCTCTCCCCAGTTAACGTCTTGCAAATCTACTCTTGTCTGGGCACCTACTTCCTAGAGGATCCAAAGTAACATACGTTCTCCCCATCTATTTGTATGATGCTTTCTAACTTTTTGAAAATTACCCTCAGCCAGCAGTTCAAAGACAATTGTCCATACCTGTCCAACCTGCGTATCCAGCAGAGCATTTATACCAGGGCAGGGGCTTAATAAACAGTCACAGGATGAATGGATGGATGAGAACATCCTGGCTTCTGGAGGCTTGTGTGCACTGGGTGATGCTGAGGTCCTGGTGGGCTCAGGGCCCTGGTATGAAGGTAGATGGGCCATGTTTGCTGGTTGCTTCAGAACAATTGAAATAGCTCTGAATCACCTTAAAACTTTGAGTGCATGGGTGTCTTTCACGTGAAAGTGCCTGTGTCTCCATCATGACCTAGTGTCTTGAATCCTGGCCACAGCTGCAGGGGGAAGTCTCTATGAGCAACAGGAAGTGAGAAACCGGAGCGGGAGTGGACTTGCTGGAAGAGTTGACAGGAACACCTTGATTTCGGGGTGTATAGGGCTGGGAAGTGAGGTCTGCTTGGTTCCCCCTGTGGTCGGACTTCATGCTGCTGTCTCCAGCCCGGCTGCTCCCCAGGCTGGGCGCGCACACCTGGCAGGCACAGTGGCCGGAGCCCCTGCAGAAGCCCGCTTCTCCCTGTCTCTGGGCAACAGGAGGGAAACTGGTCAGCTAATTCGGAAATTCGCTCAGTCTTGACCGGTACAAAATCTCTGAAAGCTTGTATTTAATATTATGTTTTCTTAACATTCCCTTCCCCCTGCTTGGTTATTCAGCAAGATGAATAGATGATTATGAATCATTCCCAAGGGCGGCTAATTAAATATTTGCTAAATAGAAGTTAGCACTTTTCATCTGCAGAGAGCTTGCCTGACGGTAACTAATTGAGCCGAACAAAGGTATCACCTTCATTTTACAGATGGCAGAACTGGCAAGGAGAAGACCCTTAGGGAGTCCCCCCCCACACACACACAGTAAACACGCGGGTGCAGAGGGGAGTGCGCGGAGCGGCCGGCCTGGTGCAGTTTCATTTAACCGTGGCTCGCGCTCCCGCGGGTCTGTTCCTGAACGTCCCAGGAGCTGCGGGGCGGACTGAGGGGCAGGCGGCACAGGAACGCGCGGCGCGATTGCGGTCTTCTGTGCCGGAAACAGATCGACCAGTGGTGCTGCGGCAGGCGCCTCGGGTCTTGGGCGGTCTTCCGCACACCAAGAGCGAGACCTTTCGGAGACCCCAGCTCTGGTAGGAAGCGCAGGAGCCGGCGCCTGGGCTTCCGCGGCTGAGCCACAGCGCCACCTGCTGGCCCTTCCGCGGAGCGCCACTGCCCAGGGCCAGCGAGGGTCAGGCGCTCAGTCTGGGCCTGCCGGAGGGATGCGGCTCATAGGTTGTTTCAGAACGACTGTAAACCTGTTAGAAGGCCATTTCGATATTAGTAGCAAGTACCTCACGCTAACCTAGCACCTCCGCATTAGAATCAGTGGTGATGAGGAGATTTAAGACTTGAATGAGTCCCCACTGGGAGTGGAGTGTCACCTGTCCCAAGGGAAGGTGAAGGATTTTGACCCCGGCAGGCAGTGGGGAGCCTCTGTCCCGCTGGGTCTCCCATCCAAGTACTACCCAGGCCCGCCCCGCGTAGCTGCGGAGAGCAGACGAGAGCGGCCACGTTCAGGTGCTGCAGGAACTTGGCTGACGCAGGAGCTCAACTCCTTCCTACCTAATGTGCGTGTCCGGGCTAGCCTTGCGAAGACTCCTGTGAAGCGCTTGGTCACCCCGCCGTCTGTCCTGTGCGGGGCCGGCAGCTGGGGCCACTGCGTCTGTTAGCTTTCTGCTCCTGGCGCAAAATACCTGAGTCAGCTTCAAGGAGGGAAGGGCGGCTCCGGTGCGCGGCTTCAGAGCTTTCAGTCCCTGGCTTCGGTGACACAGGACATCGTGGCCGAGCACACGGGGGCGGAGGCCGTGCCTGTCACGGGAACCAGGAAGCAAACAGGGAAGGAGGGGGCCCCGTTACCTCATTTCCTGCTCTAGACCCCAACTCCTAAAGGTCCCAGGACCTCTCCTCAGTAGTGCCACAGGCTGGGGGCCAACACTCAACATGGTGCCCTGGGGGACATTAAGACTCACACTCCAGCAGGACAATCTCACTCTTCTCTCCCTGAATGGAGGTAGAGGCAGGTCCATTTGTTCTCAGCTGTGTCACTTCTAGAGAGGGTTGCTCTTCCTGACAGTTCTGAGGCCACTGCAGTGGGTACAGTGTCCCCTTAGGAAGGGAAACCTCCCAAATGGCTCCTTGCCCTCTGCCTTACATACACAGAGTTCTTCTGAAATGCAGGTGAAGCTGTCTACTTTAGATTTCAAAAAGTATCAGGACTAAGTCCCGAAAAGAAGGCCAGTGTTCAGTATGCACTGAAATATAATGCCAGGCCCCCAGCTGGGCTCCTCTCCAGACTGCTGCTCCATGCATGTGCAGCGCTGGCCCCCAGCCCCAACCTTGAGCAAGCCTCAGGTGTCTGAGGTCGCAGACGCATCTGTGGGTTCCTCCTCTTGTGCCATGGGCCGCCACACAGCCTTGCTTCAGTGGGAAAAAGGTCCACGGCTGTCCTCACCCTTTATCACTGAACAGCTACTCTATGCCAACTTGGGCCTTTGCACCTCTTTGCAGCCACACATGGTGCACAGACTGTTGCCATCAGTCTGCTCTATAGACGTGAGTGAGGCACAGAGAGACTGGGTAACTTGCTCAGGGGTGTACAGTGCTAAGGGGCAGAGCAGGGCTTGGAAGCCAGAGACCTCAGAGCCCTTTCCCTGGGAGACACGTCTTCCCTGCCACTGTGTCTGTGAGCGCCCGCGGCTCCTCCAGATATGCTGCGTCCTATACAGGTGACAGCAGAGAAGGACAGGAGATACTCAACACTGGTCAGTCGGGGGCTGAGGTTAGCGTCTGCCGTGTGGAGACAGTGGGGCAAGGGGGAGTTGGAGGCAGCTCCAACTCGGCATCTCCCACTCCCCAGCATGAGGGTGAACTGAGCCCCAAGAACTCCACCTGTGGAAGAGGTGGCAGCACCTCCTAAGGTCTTGTCGCAGTCTGTGCTGTATTGCACTAATAGAAAATCCAACAATGGTGCACTAGGAAAATACGTTTATTAGACTCATGATTTTCAAGCTTGCAAAGTCCAAAGAGCATGGTGCTGGCAGTTGCTTGGGACTCCGCTACTGTGCCACAACCTGGACAAAGAGTAGAAAGCAAACTGGCCTTGTGTACACGCGAGGAAGCCAGAGAGCCAGAGGGGCCGGCTCACTCTTTCCATAGCAACCTGCTCTGTGGTGGGGAGGAATCCACTTCCTGCCAGACTTTTCCCAGTCTCACAAGGCAGCACTAACCCATTCATGAGGGTGGAGCCCAATGACCTAATTCCCTCACGCTAGCACAAGCCTCTTAAAGGTCCCACTACCTCAGCAGTGTCACACTGGGAACCCAGCATCCAGTACCTGAGCCTTTTGGGGACAACTACATCCATACCGTGGTGGCCTGTTTGCAAGGATTTGATGAAGTCAGAGGAGGCAGCTGGTACAGGGCTGCTTCCTTCCCCAGGTCCTTCCCTGATTAGGTAGAAAGAGATGGGATGGGCTCGAGTGTGTATTATTCAATCATAATCAAATTCAGATGGGGTAGAGATAACCAAGCGTCCTGCAGCGTGTAGTTCTGTCCCCTTAGCTGTGTCCCTTTAGCTTCCTACCTCTTTCTATGTGGTGTTTTCTTAATAACGCCCAATAGCTTTCATAGGGTCACTCAAAGGTTTTTTGAAGAAGAATAAACATTATTTTCTAATTTAATTTTATTGGGGTGGGGATGTAGCGCAGTAGGAGAGTACTTGCCTAGCAGACATCACCACTGGGTTCCGTTTCTAACACTGAGAAAACATAAAAGTAAAAAAAATTAAATTCATCATTAAAATAGCAGTACAAGGTTCAAAAATGCCTACTATTTTCAGTGCAACAGAATAGCTTCTTGTCTTCCTGGGTAGCTTCTAAGCCTAAAGCACAGTTTAGCCGAGCTCCCTCCAGGCCGTAAGATACCTGGAAAAAATACTATTGTGTCTTGTTTGCTGGCAAGTTCAGAACTATGTTTTTGAAGACATCTTTATGGACACTGGACGAGAAGAGGTTGTAATAAATCTGAGTCCTTAATTATTTGAGTGGGAAGGCACAGGATAGCAGCCTAACACAGGGCATCAGATAAGCAGGGGACAAACACCAGTAGCCCTGGAAACCACTGATCATGGCATGGAGCAGACGCTGCCCGCCTTCCTGATGAAGCCCAGGCCAGAGCACTGCCAGGTTTTCTTGCATCTGAGGCCCGGCCGCCTCCAGTTCCTTCTCTCTTCCATGTTTCTCTTCTCAGCCCCGAGGCCCTCATGGCCACGTCCTCGTCCCAGCTGTTCTACCCTGGTGACTTGGCCTGGCCTCCCCCACCCTCAGTGCCTTCCAAGTCTGATGCCCGACAGAGGCTCACTGGCAGCAAGGGATCCCACCAGCCCCGCAGGTCCTCTTCCCCAGACGTCTCCCATGAAACCACCCTGATTCCCTGCACTCCCTCTTCCCTCCACCAGCCCCAGCAAGGTTGTGCCAGGGCCCTAGAGCTGCTGACTACAAACTGGGTGGTGAGCAGTAGAAAGGCCACCGCCCTGCAGTTCCTCAATGAGAAGTTTGATTAAGGTTCTGCCAGGGTTGACTTCTCTGAGGCCTCTGCTTGCCCTGCAGGTGGCTGCCTTGCCCTGTGTGTTCAGCTGGTCTTCCCTGTCCATCTGCTCGCCCCTGTGTCCAGATTCCCTCTGCAGGTAAGTCACTGGGTTAGCCCCACCCTATTGCCCTCATTTAACTTGGTTACCTAAGGTCTCCAGATGAGGTTAACTACCAGTTGAGACACAGTCTGGGAAGGGGGCAGCACAGTCCAACCCAGCACAGTCTGGCAGCGTCATTACTGGTGCTTCTTGTATCGTTCCTCTTGCTTTCCCTGGAACGCAGGCTTCTGGGGAGGTCAGGGCCTAGGCAGACCTTGTGTTTGTATTCTGCTGAGCCTTATTAGAACACACCTAAGGAATACTTGAATAAATAATACATATGCATATTGTGGATGAATATAAACCACTTCAGGGAATGGACCGTGCCATCCTAGGAACACACTCCAGCAGATGAAGTGGCTGCCAGAGGGGTTGGATTCGTACCCACGGAGAGATGTCACCTACTAACCAGAAAAAAGGCCTCCCCACTGGAACCTCGGTGTCATCACTGGCAGATAGTTCTTCCCATTTGCTCTGTGCTCTCGGTGTAAAGGGAATGTGCTCCTTTAGGACGGAACCATGGACGAGGCAGGGGCACACAGAGAGGGAGGCGCCCGTTTACCGGACTTTGACACTAACCACGCCCTGCAGTTCCCAAACGCATCCTCTAGTTCCTCGCTTTTTCCATATGCAGAAGCGAGTCATGAAAAAGTCCCAGTTATGCCTGTCTCCACCTGTGTCCCGCTGTATATCTTTCTGTCCACATTGGCACAAGCGCAAGGCTCCTTGCCCAGTGGCCGCTCAGCACTTCACCCACACGGAGCTGGCTCACAAATCCCATGGCAGCTGACTAAAGGCCAAAGTGGCGTTTGGACAGTAAAGCTGGACTTGCTAATTCAGTGAGATTTAATAACAGGCAATTTATGTCAATTTCCAGATAATGCCACAGTTCCAATATAGTTCTTAGGGGACTTCCGGAACCCATGGCATCAGGTGTCAAAAGCGTCTCCCACAGCCCGAGGCTGCTGTGAGAGGCATCGAGGCTGGGATGTCTCCCTTGCAGAGCCGAGGGGTGACTGACAGCTCCCCACTGGAGGTCAGGCGGAGACGCACAGCTTCAAAGCGCCGTGGGACAGCGTGGCAGTAATGAGGACTGGTGCCAGTCTTACTGTTCATTCCAGCAGACTCTCCACTGGAGGTTCCCCTCTCTTTCTGTGATGGTTAAATTTAGGTGTCCACTTGACTGGACTCAGGAACACAAAGGAACTGGGAGAGCTGTATTTAGGGCTTCTCTTGAAGCTGTTTTAGGAGGATGTTGGCATGAGAGGCTGCAAGGACTGAGCTGGGAAGATGTGTCCTCAGTGTGGACAAGCACCGCCTAGTCTGCTGGGGCCCCGTTACACAAAGACAAAAGAAGGGGAACTGGTCTTTCTCTGAACAAGGATGTGTTCTTAGACTACTGCGGATATCAGAACTCCAAGTTCTTTGGTCTTCAGGTTCTAGGTCTTACACCAGTGCCCCTGGCCTTGAACTGAGAGTCACACCGTTGGCTTCCCTGGTTCTGAAGCTCATGGTCCTGGACAGCCAGACACCAGCTTCCCAGGGCCTCCAGCTTCCACCTGGCCTGTTGTGAGGCCTCTCAGGCCCATAACCACATGAGCTAACTCTTCTGGTAGAAGTTCCTCTCTCTTCCTCCCTCATCCACCCACCCGCCCACCGACTCACCCACCCACCTACGGGGAGTCTCCCGTCTTCCGCTGGTTCTCATAAACTTCCTGTGTACAAAAGAATCCAGGTGCCTTTCTGAACCTGTCACAGGCGTCTGTCGCCCTCTCTCTTTATTAGGATGCTCACAGGTTCCCTGTTCTCTCTGGAACCCTCTTTTCACTCCTCTTGGGCTACCACCTGAAGGCCATATACTCTCTCCTTCCCCCTCTGCTTGATTTTCTTTGATCTATGATCTCCAGGCATAGGATAACATCCCGAAACTTTCATCCTGCTACCATCCTGTTGATATGAACACCAGCAAGTATCTAGCATTTGATTTCTCAAAGCGGTCCCCCTTGCTCCTTGCCAAAGGTCCTGTAATGAAGGCAAGATCTCCTTTCGTAAGTGTATCAAGGCAGGGAAGCTCCAGGACTTCCCAGTCTCACAGAATCAGAATGTTGTGGGGCCGGGAACAGCCCGCAGGTCCTGCTGCTGGTGCAGGCCTTGGAAGGGTTGGGCCTGTGTGCAAGTTATTACATTTAAGGCCGGTGTATGCGTGTGTGAGGCTTTTTCTAACTACTCTGAGTTTTGTAGATGCCTTATACATCCAGGTTTTGAAAGCACTGAGATCCCCAAATGTAGACAGAGTTGTAGAATTGAGCTTCTGATAAATGATGGTCTGCAGCACACCTCCACTGCAGAATTTAGAATTATTTTATGGGTCAAATATGACCCTATATAAAATCTAGCCCTAAAGTGTTATAGCAGTTAATATTTAATGATGAAATATTGGTGCTATATTGAAAGTACAAATGCATTCTTTCCATGAAGCAACATGCTTAGAATTCAATGTGAACCAACCGATTCATTGTGATTATTCAGAAGATTTTATTTTGGAGTCCTAGGTCACAAAATGATGTGTTATGTTTACAACTGGTTTTACAAATTGAGATGTTTTTATTCCTATTATTTGAGAGTAAAACCATAGGCAATGTTCTACACCAGCATCAAAAACGCAGAGCAAACTTTTCTGTATATAAACTGTACATAAAAACAAGGCACTATACATTTTTGGGGAGATATTAAGGTAGAAAGGTTGATTCGCATAGATTCTTCAGAGTCCACACCAGTGAGTACAAATTCTTTGTTCATTTTAGCACCGGAAGCAGCACTCAGAACAAGTCAGGCCTAAGTCAGAAGGAAGCTTCTGAATGTGTATAAAACTACAGGTACGTGGCAGACCTAATTCAAGAGAAGCCACGCCCACTACCTTGTGACAACCTTTGGACATCAAAACACAGAAGATTTAAAAGTGGGTGAATACATATTGCTTTGTTAAATACATATTTGATTTATATGGTGTTTATATAAATATATATATATATATTTTAGAATCTACAAACTATCAAAATAACACTTTATAAAGAGAACTGCTTCAAAAAAAGAAAAATACAAAGGCAATGCCTAGCTGGGATGAAAGGGCAGGCTCTGGCGGCCGCCGAGGAATCACTGCTGAAGTGTACATGACAGAGACCTTTATTGATATTGCCAGCAGAATTGTGAAAAGCAAGTTTCCAAAGAGTTCTCTTAAACATTTACAAAATACACAACTCTGGGACAAGCAGTATCGTTCAGAAGGTCAGGTCTGGAAAAAACTCCAATTTAAGAATACTTTGAAACAGAAACAGACCCCAGAACGTCAGTTTTTCTGGTGCAGCGGTGCTGGGTACTGAAGTGCCTGCCGCAGGCCCGCAAGGTCTGCCTGACTCAGAAGAGGCCTTTTGCTTTCTTGAGGTTCACCTGCTTCCAGGCAGGCAGCGTGCTGTACTCGTCCCGTGTCATGTCTAGTGCAAACTGCGGAAGCACAGGGGATGCCAGGCAGCCCTGTGAGGGGACGCTCAGGCCACTGGTGCGGCTGCCTCGACACCCCAGCCCCAGGAATGCTGCTTACCTCAAAGTCTTCATCAGTGAGATAAATCTCAAGCTTTAGAGGATCAACGCCTTCTGGCAGTGGCCTGGCGAGGAGATCAGCCAGTGGGTAGATGGTCTTACAAAGCTTGGCTAAGACGTCTTCCACTAGGGTGATCTGATTGGATACCTCTGTGTCCTGGGGTGGGAGAGCAGAGAGAAGAACTTGGTGTGGTCCACACTGGAACACCTTTCATCAAGGGCTTGACTTATGGTTGTTAGCTAAACTGTCCTGCCAAAGGCTCATGGTGCTGAAGGCCTAGTTGCCAGCTGTTGGGCTCTGTGGAAGCGGTTGCAGTGTGAGGGCTTCAACTTTATCCCTGGATTAACCCTCTGGTGAGATAATAGTACAGTGGGCTCGCTAGGTGGTGGGGCCTAATTGGAAGATGTAGGTCACTGGGAATGTAGCCCGGAAGGGTGTGTTCTATCCCCAGCCCTTTCCTCCCTGAGGGTTTTCTTCTCTCCCTGTTTTGGGGCCACCATGGGGTAAGCAGCTCTGTCTTACTGCATACGCCTCTCCTTGCCACAGCCCAGAGACAACAGAGTCAGCCAGCCAAGGACTGAACCCTCCAACACCACGAGCTAAAGCAAACCTTCCTTCCTGAAGTTGCTTCTCTTAGGTATTTTGTCACAGTGACAGAAAGCTGACTAACACAGCTTGCAAGTACACAGCCCTGTCCCCTCTGGACCACGCCTGCTCTGGAGCTTCCCTTCACGAAGAGGAGCAGGGGTCTGGAGCAAAGGAATTGGCCAAAGGCTTATGGGTCTCTCGACTTTTAGACATTTTCTCACCCTACCGTGATGTTTCTAATAAATCCTGTCTCAGGACTCTCTTGTGAGTACATTATGGGAGAAGATGATTGGCTTTGAAGTCTAAACACCAAAATCCTTCAAATAATAGAATGTGTTTACAAATATTTCAAAGTAACCGTAAAAGAACCCACTCCACTACCTCTGTCCCTGGCCCCATCTGTTAGTCCATAATAGGAGAGGAAAGCAAGGGTCGGAGTGTGGCTCAGTGTGGCTCCTATCCCTAGCAGGCCTGGGGTCCTGTGTTTCACTCTGGCACCACAAACACAAAATGCACCTAGAATATTCTGGGGATAAATCAAGCCTTTTCTTGTTTCCATTAAAACCACTGTGTGCATTTAATCTGAACAGGCTATTCTGGGAAAGTCATCTTCCTCCATTAAATGGGGACCAAGATGTGTTGCCCTCCTCTGAGGTGGGTGGACGTGACAGCAAGTAGCCAGGAGCTGTCCCCAACACACAGGACAGACCGGGGTCTAGAGCGGGTTTGGGAACAGCTGGCCTGGGCCTGCACACGGTTCCTCCACTCGCTGACTCTGAGATGCAGGGCAGGTGACTGAAGTAGCTTGGCTCTTACGCTAGGAAGACAGGGCTCATACTAAGATGAATCCCAGAGGACTGCCCTTAGATGAAATGGGAACATAAAGAAAAGCTTTGCAGCAGTGCCGAACACAGAACATGCACTTGGTGACTCTTAATTAGTAGTGCAACTTACTGGTGTAGGAACCCCGATTTTCCACAGAATGGAACCTCACAGGGCTGCCGAGCACTGCACAGCCTGCTGCTGACCCCCGTGGCCCATAGTGAATACAGAAATGGGATTGTGGTTTATGTGCTTGGGCTCAGGCTTCAGGAAGCAGCCACACTGCCTGTAATCCTTGGAGCTTTGGGGTTTTGTGATCCCGTATTTATTGTGAATAGAATTGTCTTGCTCTAACCATGTCAGAGGGAGTAACCAGTACCTTCCCAGAGTAGATCACATCTACTTGTTGAGAATAAGACAGGTGAGAAGGGCTGGGGTGCAGCCCAGTGGTAAGGCACTTGCCCAGCACGTGCCAGAGCCTAGGTTTGTTCCCCAGCCCCCCACCCCAGGGAACCAGGTTGAGCTAAGCGGCAGCACTGGCACCTTTACCGAAGCTCACTCTACTGCTACACAGCAGCAGACTCTTTGCTTGTTTAAAATTACTTAGATTTCCTCTAAAATATACTCAAGCTCTTTCTCCAGAAAAGCATCTTTCTCTGACACAGCAACAAAATCAAAGGGAAAGCATACATCTCCCATTAAAACACAGAAACCCTTGGCATTGCCAATACCGGTGAAGTTAACGCACACAATTCCACACAGCTCCACGACAAGCTTCTTGTCTGTGTGGTTGGGGAATAAAGTATTTCTGGACACTAACATCTTTTGGGGGTAGAAGTCACGACTGCCTCAGGTACTACCAGGTGGTCACATGAGAGACTCACCGAGGCGTATGCAATGGCTTCTCACAAGTGAGCCACGCTATACTCACTCTCTATTAATTCAGTGCATTCGTGTGTCACAGGTTTATTTGGTGTCTCTTCCTGCAAGGCTAACACCTGAAACATGGGGACTTAGAGGTGTGTGATGCGAGAAGCAACCCTGCTGAGCTAGCAGAGTGAAGAGACAGCAGCTTTTACACAGTCTTCCGAGGAAATAAATTCTCCAACATGAGAATTTAAACTCTGAGTGCTACATATAGAAAACAGCCTGGACTGTTCAGTTGACTTCCCATCAGGCCTCCTTTCATTCTAAGGCAAGTCTATAGACCTGTTGCAAAAGAAAAATCAGACCCACCCCACTGTGAAATGCAGCCAGACGCTTCTCCCCCAGCTGAAGTCTGCCCATGTCCAGCAGGCGGGGGGTCCCAGGGCAGGCCATGTGCTCACCATTTCTGTGATCTCGGCAATGTCCTCTCTGTGCTCCCAGCTGGGAAACATGTTGGTGAAGGTCAGAGGCTCCAGACCAGCATGGATAAGATAAGACTTGGGAGGTGGCTTCTTGAGGTTCTTTCCTGAAGTCAGGCACAATGCAAATGTCAGCTGACCCAACAACCCTGGCTTTCCCTGACTGCCCTTGGAACTTTTGCTTCTTTGTTCAGAACTTTTGACTTCATGCTTAAAATGTGGGCTCTGAATGGTTCATAACAACATGTGTGTGACCAAAAATGCCAATTTCACCCCACACCTATCACAGGGGCGCAGAACCAACTGGGTCCACTTCCTGACCCCCACAAAATGCTTTTGGGTCCCCGGAACGGCCGAGGGCTCCCTGGAGCTTTGGAATGGGCCTTTTATATCCTCCTCATTCACTCCCAGGAGTTTTCCTCTGATAGCCTCATATACAAGGGACTCCAGGCAGCAGGCAGCAAAGGACAGCACTTACTTTAATGCTGTAGCTTTAACATTTGGTGGAAAGTTTAAAAAGATATTTATTATGAGAGAGCTTTTCAAGAGGAGAGAGAGCTGTACACACTCAGAGACACTAAGCTCATCATGAAAATCATAAACCGTAATCACTGTCATCTTCCTTGGTATAAAAGACCCGTGGGTAAATGGTACAGTAAAAACCCCACAAATTTACTAGAGGCTTTTCTTTATGAATATAGTATTATGAATATGGTATTGTTCTACAATAGTACTAAATGATGAAATTTTGAGTTGGTCTTGGCTTTTCACCCAGTTTGGAGATTTCTGTTCTCCGGTGGCGAGGTGCTCCCTGCAGATACTGAGCATGGTGCTGCCTACCTGCCCCTTACCATGAATATTCCCAGAAACAACAGGGAAGGAGACTTGGGTGCTCCTCAAGGGCAACAAGTTAGATGGCTTCATAAAATGAAGAGAAAAACTTGTTCTCCTTCACTGTGGCAGCCAAGAATGTACTAATTACAGGATTAGTGAGCCTCAGCATGTTAAAGGAGGGACAGCTGGCTCCGTCGCGGTCTGCAGGCTTACCGAGGGTGGGGTGTGCCGCAGGAAGGGGGCTCTGGCGGCCCCAGCCGCCCCCGCCCAGGCCCTCACCTCTGCAGTACTGGAGCACTGTCTCCATGGCACTCTTGCGGTCTGCGGCCCAGCGGATGCGGGCGGAGCCGGTGATCTTGTTCTCAATGGGCCACCAGCCTTGCCACAGGTACACCTCATGGTGGTTGTCAACAAGAAAGAGCGCTGTGGGGTGAGGGCAGAGCCCGTGAGGAGTGCCCGCGTGGACGCTGCCAGCTCACTGCGGCCCAAATGGAAGGGACGCCTCCCTCTCCGGCTGCTCTGCCAGAGGGTACCGTCTCCCCCGGGTTCGGGAGCGAAGGGGCAAATAGGGCCCCCAAATCTCTGCCCTTGGAAAGGTCAACTTGGAGAAGCCCCTAGGTAGACAGGAGGCAGCAGCAGCGTGGCCTCTTTGTTCCTTGGCCTCTGGGTCCTCACTGTTCACCCCAGCTCAGCCTCAGGCTGCCTGTGGCACATCCGGAGAGGGGTGGGGCCGTGGAAGATCATGGGGGCGGCCACCACCACCGCTGGCCTCCAAAGAGCATAATACAAACTGAAACCCGCCCTCGGGCCTTTGCTGTTCGTGCCTTCTGACTAGTCAGCAGTGATGTGGGTCCACGGTTCTCTCCAAGAGAAATGGGCTTTACAAAGCAAAACAGTTCTGCTTCTCCTTCTTTACTTTCTGCTCTGCACACTCTGTCTGATTCTTACTCCCTGTGGCTAGGAGCTCTCCAATTTGCTGGCTCAGCTCACCCTGGCCTTTCCCTGCACACATTTCAGGGTTCTGGGGAAGCCACACCCTTTAAAAGCACAAACCCATCCTGAGCTCCAGCAGGAAGAGATAAGGATGCAGATGCTCCTTTAAGACAGTTGCTAATGTCTCTGGCAACATGGCAAGTGCACCAGTCCAGGTCAAGGCTACCAGGGAGTGACCTGGGCCATCACAGTGAGGAGAGGCATCTGGCCGCAGGCTCTTGTATCAGGTGCTCAGGGCTGACTGCCCTTGGACTTGATGGCAGGAGGGTGGGCACCTCTAACTCTCCCCACCAGAGAAGGGCCCAGAGGCTGTTGGCTGGAGGCAGTGGTGACCTGGTGGACACAGCCCTGACCTCAGAATCAGAAGACCCAAACTGGAGTACTGCTCTGTGGTGAGCCCCACACTGCTCATGGGCTAACTCAGCAGGTGCCTCCCCTCTTCTTACCCACTTGCTTTCCCAGGATCCCCTGCAGCCGGGGTGGCCACGTGACACTCTTTGGCCAATGGGATGTGAGCAGAAGTCTGCTGGGGGCATCTTGGAAAGCATTTTGCCTTATTTCATCAAAGAGAGAAACACGGCTTATACTGCCCTTTCCCCTACTCCCTGTTTTTCTGTTGGAAGGCAAACGTGATGGCTGGGGCAAGGACGGTCCACTGGCAACCATGAGAGAAGGCTGGGAGAGGCGCAGAGTTGCCACAGGTACTGTTGTGTTACGCGTATCTCTGAGGTCTTTGGGCCATAGGCCTTGTAAAGAGGTAAACCTCGAGGGCATTGTCAAGGAGAAACGGTGCCGTGGGAGTTGTGGGAGTGCACGTTCTATACTATCATGTGCAGCTGAGTTCCTTCCCTTTCCTTTTGGGGTAGGTGTGAGGGTTAAGTGAGATAGCACCAGCGAGGTTCTCCGCAGGGCACACTACAGTAACCACTAACAGGAGAGTGCGCCCCCGGCAGACCGTACCTGGCTGCGGGGCGCTGTACAGATCCTCCTGTAAGAACGGCATGGAGCTGACCACGGAGGGCGCCCGGGCAGGGTACACGAACTCGGTGGCTGAGAAGTCCCCAGAGGAGCTGCTGAGGATGAATAGGCGCGGGGCGAAGTTAAAACTTCCAGGATCTTTGAAAGAAAAGAGAGTGGAGCTGAAGACCACACGCACCCAACTCCAGACGGCTGCAGGGAAAGCACGAAGTAATTCAAGGAATCAGCAGGAAGAAACTGGACAGGGGGTTTATTGGGGCTTGGAGGTGGGGAAGCGTACCTTCCTGTGTATGTGCGCTCGCGTGCGTGCGAGGGTGCGTGCGTGAGTGCGAGGGTGCGTGCGTGCGAGGGTGCGTGTGCGTGCATGTGCGTGCGAGGGTGCGTGCGTGTGCGTGTGCGTGTGGCGCTGGGGACAGAGCCCGGGGCCTCTTGCATGCTAGGTAAGCATCATACTTGGAGCTACAGGCCCAGCCCGAGGAAGGCATTTTCAGTTGCAACAGTAGAAGAGGTGAAGGGGAGAGACTTATGCATTGATTGTGTAAAAATAAAAATTACAGCACAAAAGTTTTAATAACATTTGTAATGCTGCAACCAGCTTCCTTATACATGAAAGTATATAAGTAAGGAAAAGACAAGTAGTTCAATAAAACGTGTATGAATGAAACATCTACCAAAGTGGCACACGTTAAACTTCACCAACGCAGAAAAGGAAATAGCTAAAAATGGATCTTATGAATGATTATGTTCGTGTCTGCGCGTGTGCGTGTGTGTGGCAAATAGAGACTGTACTATACCAGCACGCACACACAAACAACACACAGACAGGCATACAGGAAGTGACTGCATCTTCCAATTAACCAACTGAATTAAAGCAATGTGAGTGTGGTGCTAACCTTGGTTGTCAACCTGATTGGACTGGGAAACACTGAGGAAATTAGCGAAGCACAGCTCTGGGTGCGTCTATGAAAGTGTTTCCAGAGATGACAGGCATGTGGGACAGCACACTTAGGGCGAGACCCACCCTGAATGTGGGAGGGACCATCCAACAGGTGGAAGAAAAGGAAGGGGCAAGAACCACAGTGCAGGCTGTCTGCCTGTCCCCTCTGTGGTGGCTGCCGCAACATGAGTGGCTTTGCTCTGCCATGTCCGTCTACCATAACATTGCTTCCTTGCCACAGGCTTAGAGACCAAGGCTCCAGCTAATGATGGGTAGACTGGGCTTTCTGGAACCTTGGCCCAAAGTAACCCTTTTCTGCTTTAAGTTGACCTGTCAGGTACTTTGTCACAACAACAGAAAGCTGACTAATGCCCCGAGCTATCTGGCCCAATTTATTTGGCAAAGAGAAAACACTAATGTGCTGAGTTTATGACTGCATTGGGAAAGAGTGAGCCTTGGCACTAAGGTTCTGGTGGACATGGTGATACACACCACAGGACTTAGCATCTCCAAGGACAAGAGCCACAGCTAGGGATTCACTCTGACTGGAAATGAACACACATATTTATTTTTAAAGTTATGCAAAGTGCACTATGATACAATAGAGAAAAAGTGGAAACATCTCCCCAGCTACAGAAAACTCCTGAGCAGACTGTGGGATCCATTCATGGAATTCTCTGTAGCTACTAAGTCTGAAAGAGTAACAACTTAGAAACTGAGTCATAGTAAAGGGAGAAGGGAGATGATACAACAGTGGGTAGTTACATCTGAGAGACATTGCACGCCATTATTTCTCCATCTGTGTAATTTCAATGACTTTTCCCACTGGCAGGCATTAAGTATAAAAGGTCATGTCAAAGTTTATGGAACTAGAGAGGCAGAGGCTCACAGGGTGGCTGTGCAGACTCAGCACTGCGGCCCAACCCTACCTAGGCGATTGGTGTTACTCTGCCTATTTCCTTATCTGTAGAACTGGGAGAGGGTTGGGTGGGGTGAGTTAGTGGAAAACATATACAGCATAAAAATGGTCCCTGGGATGTCGGGGCTGCTTAATAAACATTTGCTTTACTTAAGTTAATAACATGCATTCAGGAAAAGACAGAGAAGTACATACTGGTGCACCCTGGTAAATGGAGACAGCTGTGCTGTATAGCAGTAGTCACCACCTTTCCAAGCAGGAGCAGTGATTCGAAGGGCTACGGGGCATAGGAAGGGTCCGCTTCCCTCCCAGACTTCCACTCCACCTCCAAGAGCACTGCCACTTTCTCAGAGGGTGGTACTAGGTTACAGCTTATCCCTAAGATCCCCAGGGCTCTGCAAACTGAAGCCAGTGGGAGCCTCTGCAGCAGTGCCCTGCTGTCCTCTAGGGAGAGAAAGCTGGTCTATCAGCTGGATGCCACACTCTTCAAGCTAAATTCCAGTTATAGTGAAAAATTAAGATAAAGGACCAAGGAAAATAATGTAGGATTTAATGTCTTTAGGATAAGAAAAGCCTAGATTGACAAACATCAGAAAATAACAAATGGGGTGTGGTCAGGTAGCCCATGCCCCAGGAGCCATCCACACTTGTCCCTTGGTGACAGCAGGGTCTTCACGGGTTAGTCATGGGGTATGTGGAAGACAATCAATGAACAGCAAAGATGCAACCCCCTTGCCCAGCTGTACTTCCCTTGTGTGCTTAAGCCCCGCTCCTCGTGGACTTCCCTTAATCAATCATTCCTGTACTTCAGTCCTTTTCGCAGCTGAATTTTTTTGCTCCAACCGAAACTGGCATCAAGAACAGTTAACACATTAAATCATTTAGTCCCTAAAAGGGTTCCTTTGGACTCTGATATGCCTACTACAGATGGAGCGGTCAAATGGTGAAAACCCAAAGCTTTCTACACAGTGAAATGATACCACAAGTAGAAAATCTCACAACTGACCTAATGTGATAAGTCGTAGTCAAAACACAAGGGCACTAAAATATTGTATAAATCACCTTCAGGCCATTGTATCAAGGTATGAGACATAAATGAATTTTGTATTTTGACTGGAGTGCCATCCCCAGAGCATCTCATTATGTGTACACAGACATTCCAAAGTCTGAAAAAATCTGAAATGGGAAGCACTGTGGTTCCAAGCATTTCCGATGGGCAATACGTAGCCTGTGCTTTCCTTTCTTCTGTTATGTAATAAAGTAAACCTGCGAACATCTCCCCAGCTGTAGAAGACTGTCGAGTGCGAGTTTCCCCAACATCTCACTGGCTCCCACCCGCCTCCTCACCAGCCACACTAATCTCCTGCAGGCTGGTTGGCCCCGCTTGGTGACGAGCAGCTCACCCTCAGCCCCAAAGATGCTTCTTTGTTGTCCTAGTGCCAGTGACGGCGGTGCCTTCCCCTCTTGATATCCATGACCCTGCTCACCCACTTTTCATGCGTTCCATCACTGCCTTTTAAATGATGAGTCCTAGCTAACGGCCACGAACATACAGTCTCTGACTCTCACCCAACCTCAGACACAGATACTCTACTCTGCCCTTTTCTGAGGGCTGTGTCCCTTGCTCTGTCACAGAGATCTGTGGGTCTCTGAAAGGACAAGAGCCCAGGGGTTCCATAACTGCTTCCTCCTCCTGCCCACTCCAATGGCCACCTCACATCACATCGCTTGGGATTGTCTCTCCAAGCCTGAGTTTCAGGCTCCAAGTTCACAGGTTGCTGGCCATTTTCCTATGCTCACTGATTCATTAAACAGCTACTAGGTAAGCATGGAGCATCGGTCCCTGCCCTCCAAGTCTCCCCTTCCAGCAGTGACTTCTGTGAAAGGCTCAGGGTTTCCAGCCTCCCGTTCAAGGTTCTGCCATGTTACTTGGGCCCCACTCTCACTGGCCCCCTCCCTACTTCCCCGAGCCTGGCTCCCGGGCGTGCCCAACAGAGTCCTGCTCCACAGGCAACACAGCGCAGTTGCTCATCGAGTCTCGTGGCATTTTCTTTTCTCCACACTGCACCCACCTCCAGGGGACCGTGAAATGCCACCTTTCCACAAGCCATGTGGGAGTCTTCTGCTCAGCTTCTTCCCCTGCACCTCTTCTGTGACACTTAGCAGCCTGTATTTTGGATTCTGGTCACTAGCATGCAGCATAGCACTTAGCCTCTCCCCTGGGGGGTAGGCTTGAGAGGACACGCCCTAGGTTAGGTTCATTGTGTATTGTGTGTTGTGTGCAGTGTGTGTTCAATACATACTTTCTCAATAGAAACAGTGAAGTAAGAGACGATCAAAGGCTATGGCTGTCGGCATTACCTTGAAGCATGCAGTCGTAGGCTTTCCTGTCTCTTCTTCCTAACGCGTCCCAGAATCCCAGGGGTTCAGATCCTTCATCACATTCATGTATTGTCACGTTGCTGCTACTGTGCAGTCCAGCTTCCAAGGGGCATCTGCATGCGACAAACTCCAGTGGGTTCTTCAGTTCTATTTTCTAACTAAAAGCAATTCTTACTAAGAATGAAAATGTATTCTCCAGTTTATGAGTGTGTTTGTGTTGGAAGAGGAAGGTCTGGCTTGCCCCTAGAGAGGATTATACGATTACATACGAGAGGCAATGAAACTGATCCATGCTTTACATATAACACAACACTTTTGCTATCTCTTGTCCTTTCCCGCTAGAACATAAATGTCATGAGGAGGAAGACTTGGGTTTATGCACTGCCAAGTCTTAGTGCCCTAATCTGCGCTTTGTGCCAAAGAAGAGCCCAATACATGTTTGCTCAACGCAGCAGTGAGCGAGTGAGCGAGTTCTTCCCTGCTTTGCTGTTCTCTTAGTGGTCCAGCTAAAGACAGTGATGGGTTCTGAATGCCCATGGAGCACCATTTCCCCTCCCTTCCTGCTCCACAGCCCACAGAGGGATGCTTGAGCCTGCTTCCCTCTGTCTGCTGGCCAGAAGGTCCCATGTGTCCCTTTCTCTCTCTGCCCTTGCCACGCAGAGCTAAGTTCTCCATGGTCACAGGAAAGCAGGCCCTGTTGCACAGTGTTGTCCCAGGAGGGTGGGCTACACTGTATCGTGCTTTGGTGGTGTGTAGTGGCCACACAGGGATGTTGCTGAGGTCCTCCCGAGGGCTCCCCTGGATGCTTGTGATGCCATCTGCACGGTGCTAGGAGAACAGAGCCACAGGGCCGCCCACCTGGCCAGGTGGCGGGTGGGGGCAGAGCTTGGGGGAGGGGTGGGAGTAAGGGCTGCCTCGCCAGTGCACCCTCTTGCCAGGCCCTTGCTCAGTGCTCTGCCCTGGAAGAGGCTCCCTGCAAGAGGGAGAAGACCCACACCGGGGTGCTGTGCCCAAGGAGTCCCAGCGAGGGCCTTGGCCTGAGAAGGGGCACAGTGCTATTTTCTAATGGGACCTCTCACAGCCCTCCCAAATACTTCTCTAGCTTTTCCCACTCTTCAGTTCTGATGAAACTAATTCTTAGAGTCCCTGAAAGAAATTTAGAACTTTCTCTTTAAATGTCAGAGGATTCCAGGCTCATAATTTGAAAGCTGAGTTGTACCTACGAGGGCAGAGCTCGTTGGGGTCATTTCCTGGGCTCTTGGCGATGCCTGTGTCTTCTTGTTGTTTTTGGAGGTGGGGATTTGCTCTGTTAGACTGGCCTCAAGCCACAACCCCCGTCAGCCTCCTGTGCAGCTGGCTGAGGACAGCCCCCACCCCCTCCGACCCGCTCAGTGCTGCAGAGGCAGGCAAATCCTCGGAAAGCTGAGGACGCGCTCACATCAGAGGGCCCGGCTGACCATATGTCCCATCTACTTGGAATACCAGCTTCCACCCAGCTGTCCCTTGCTGATGTCACAACAGGGGTCCAAAGGTCCCTTCCCTCCTGGCCCGCGCTTGCACCTCCGGGAAGCCCCTTCTGAGGTCAGCTCTTCCCAGGCACGGGATACTCACTGCTCTTTGATTTTGTTGGCTGCGGTCCTGCCCACTTCCTTGGTGTGGGCCTGCGCTTTGCATCCATGCCACAGGTAAATCAGGGCCTTGTTCACGTTGAGGACCACCATGGAGGTCCTGGACCTCAGACTGCTGCAGTGACAGGCCACCTCCAGCAAGTTCCCTTCCACCGGCACTTCTCCGCGCACACAATACAGCCTCCACTCACCTGCAGGGGGCGCCGGCAGCACAGTTAGGAGCTGAGCTGGGGACAGGAAGCGCACTCAGGCCGTCAGCACACAGGGCAAGGACTCCAGGCAACGGGAGGCCAAGGCTCCCGCGGCCTGATTTCAGCCGAGCAAGGACTGCACCTGGGCTTTCCGGAGACCAAATCATTTTGGAGTTAGTTAAAAGCAGGTTGCCCACAGTTCATGGTGCAGAAAAACCTTTTCTCCACAATTTACACAGTAAGTCATAGAGGTCTAAAGCTCAGATTTTCTTTTTTTTTGGTGGGAGGATGTTGGCCAACAAAAGATTATAATTTATAACCGATGAGCCACTGCTTATCTTACTCTCCTGAAAAGCATGGGCAGAGAACTTAATTTAAGGCCAAGTGATCTTCCAGCCTCTTCCATGCAAAGGTGGGTCCTGAGGAAAATTCCACAGTGTGTGTGTGTATATGTGTGTGTGTGTGTGTGTGTGTGGTGGGGGAATGAGCTGATTTATCAGGCAAACATCAGGAGGTTTTCACTGGCAAAGCCACGGCTAGATGAAGACAGACTCACTTTATACCTGCTTACCCAGATAAACACCTGCTGGGGGGAGAATAAACCCCCACGAGTTCTGACCATTAAGGTGACTCACTCTGTGTGTTCTCCTCTTCCTCCTCACGGCGCCCAGAGTGTACCACCATCCCACCCTGGAAACACTGGAGGAAGCAGGGCGGCTCCTTCCCCTGCAGGACCTGGACCTGCGAAGTCAGACACAGCAGTCAGATGCAGGGCTGGGCTTTCAAGGTCACAAAACAGTGCGTGCCTGCCAAGGCAATCAGAACTACAAGGCCTACATACAAAAGCCGGTGATAGTACTGTTACCCAGAGATAAGTGCAGTTACTTTAATGCGTATCTGCTTCCTTTTAAAGCATTTTTAGGGTCTATATTTTACTCTAAATAACAGTGTTATTGTCTGTTGTCTTATGCTCATTTTTATCATTATTTTTCTCCTCTTGAATATTCTTCTGAAACATGAATTTTGATATTTTTATGCTTTTCTGTGATATGGCTGTAACATGACTGAAGCATCCTTTGTAACCACCTGCAATAGATGGGATCTTAAATGTCCCAGGCCGATGATTTGGAGGCCTGGTCTCTCGCATGGTGCTGCTGGGAGGGGGTGGGACCTTTAAGAGGTGGGGCCTAATGGGAGTCTTTAGGTCTTTGGGGGCATGCTCCTGAAGGGGATGTGGGTCCTCAGCCTCTTCTTCTCTTTCACTTTCTGGACATGAGTGGTTTTGTTCTTCCACATGTTCCTCCACAGTATGCTGCCTCATTACAGGCCTAGAAGTGAGGCTGGCCATGAACCAAAATAAACCTCTTTTGATCTTAAGCGGATTATCTCAGGTATCTGTTAAGGCAATAGAAAGCTAACACTGTCCCAGCAGTCTGCTCCTGCAGCTGTGGTTCTCACAGGACCTCCCCTCTTCCTGTGTGCACTTTCTCTCTCATTAGGGGCAGCTGCACCACAGCTGATGCTGGCGGTACCTCAACTCACTCTCCCTCTGGCAGGATATTTCCCCGTAAAGAGGAAATGTCTGGTTGAGTCTGCAGTCAGGGTGCACTGAATGGCAGGAAGCATTCTTTGCCAAGAGTCAGCAAACCAGTCTTGGTCTGTTTTACGCAAAGGCCAATCAAGTGCCATCCTGTGGCAGTGTCTTATACCAAGTGTCTACAGTGATGTTTTCACTGGGTGCACTAATAAACAAACAAAATGCCCAACCCAGAGAGATGAAGACTCAGAACTCTAAGGATGCCTCTAAGGCATAATTGAAACGTTGTTCACCCACTGCCTTTACAGAGAAAAAAAGTGGCTGTGATTACCTACTCTTACGAGTAAATTAAAATGCATGTCTTGCTAACAACTATTTCTAAAACATGTTCCATAGTAGAAAATATGCATTACAATGTTTTTTAAGGAAGATGACTGGTTCTGAGAACCCTGAAAGGCTGAGTGTACGCGGCTCCGCTTCTGGAGAAAGCCTCTTTGGTCTCTTCCCTCATGCTGCTCTTAGTCACTCATCCATGACGGGGAAAACATTTGCACATGACATCATGTTTTCTCAAAACCCGGGTCAGCTCTTAATTACTGGTACCAAAGGATGAGACACATGGCATAGATCATCCAAAAATCAAAAGAAAATATCTGCACCTCACTGCAATTGGGCAGGGGAACCTGTCAGGTGTTGTGCAGGCCCTGGTGCGGTAAGACCAGCGCCAACTGGGGCTCTTTCCAGCTCTGGGGGGAAGACAGAGAATAAATAAGTACAGACCGTGGCTGTGTGGTTTCCGGGGGTAGAAAGTGCTCCAGGGAGATGAGTGTGGTAAAGGGACAGAAGGACAAGGAGGCGTGGGGAGGGGTCTGAGTGACACTAGGGGCGGCACGAACAGTTACCTGCATGCTAAGAGGCTGGGAGCCATTCTTTAAGAAATTCTTAGTTTCCAGGTTCTGCACAACTGTACACTGGGAAGCGCCCCAGAGGGTACAAGGTCTGAGGGGAGTGTGAAAAGGTGCGTCTGAGATTGGCAAGCGGACTGGAGCAGCCTGGGCACAGGAGGAAGAGGAGGAGAAGGAGGAGATGGCGGCGGTGGTGGCTGGGCGGTGTGTAAGGACAACAGAAGAAGGGTGGGCAAAGCTCACTTGGATTATGACACAGTCCACTGTGCTGTGCAAAACATCACCTGGGCTGATTTTTCACCCAGTGGGAATACCCCTTGTTCCACATGGATCTCTGATACTTCCTTCAGGTGGACTCATGTAGCAAGATGGACAGTGTCAAAGGTTTCGACCCCATGGAGCTCTTCAGGATGGTTCTGAGCAGAGCTTCCTGAGAGAAGCGTCAGAGGGGCCTGTGGTACTGGATCCTTGTCAGCGGGGCACCCGGTATTCAGAAAATCTCTACCAATTTTAGACATGGGTAATGAATCTCCTTGTTTGATTTTTAAATCAGTTAGGTGGAAACCTTCAGAAACACCCACTGGCCATGGTGGCCTGGCCATCGGCAGACACAACACTGGCTGCCAGATCACACTGCAGTGGGGAGGGTGAGACATCTACAGAGGCAGAACCGGGCTGGGCAGCGTCCTCTCAGTCTGGAGCAGCGTCTTACCTGGGCGCCCCTCTCCTCATCCAGCTCCACCGTCATCAGGGCCGAGGTTCCCTTCTCACTCACAGTTGAGTGCCGGCCTTGCCAGAAGAAGTAGACGCATTTCTCCTTGCCGGCCACTCGGACTGAGTGCTCTCCCCGCTGTCTGCTTCCCACTGCAAACACGGAAGGACAGAGGGCAGGAGGCAGCTGAGACACAAAACGGTCAGCAAGCACTTCGCTTTAGGACGTGCGTCTGAGAGAGACGGTGCAACTTGAGGGCAGGTGAGTCACATCCCAGAAGAGGGAAGCCACCCTCTCCCAATGGACTGAGCCCCAACGCAGGAAACATGCTCGATGGGCCCTCCCGACTCCCAGAGGCAAATGTGTGTCACCCCAGAGGCAAGTGGCAGGTCCCTCCGAGTGTGCGACAGGGAGAAGCAGCGATGCCAGAGATGGGCCAGAGGCTCACACGGACACACACGCATGTTCCGCGTTATGCCTGGTCTGGCAAAGGACGAGCCGGTGGGGGAGCCACCCCAGAAACAACAGCTGGACTGGCTGTCAGTGAGAAGGGAAACTGCAGCCTATTCCCCTTTCAACAGAAAGCATGACGACAGCTTTGAAGTTTCCAAGTTCTGCCAGAAATGGAAGAGGTGCATCGCTGGCCTGTCCTTTTCATTACATAACCAGGGGCTTCCTGCCTGTCCCCACAGGGCGGCCAGCAGAGGTGCTGAGTGTCCCTCCTGTCTGGCACCTTGTGAGCACTCAGCAGAGACAGGCAGCAGAGAAGACGGGCAGCCACTGGCTCTGTAGACCATCACAGGTTACTTGGCCAAATGGTTAAGCTGCATAGCACTGCAGGATGTTCATTCTAATAAGCAAGCAGAAGAGCAAGACAAATTTAGATAGTGATAAACGTTATGAGAGAATGGATGGCAGCCACGAGCCCTGGCTAGATAAGGGTTGTGCTCCAGCAAGGTCCTTCAGAGAAGGTAGGTAAGAGGAGGCTGGTGGGAGGTCTTCTAGATTTTGGGGACACAGCTTAAAGGTGATAGTAGGACCTCATCTCTTCCTTTCTCTCCCTTTTTCATGTTCAGACCATAAAGTGAACTTTCATCTACTACCCTCTCTCTGCCATGATGTGCTGTCTTTGACACAGGCCCAGAGCAACACCATGGACTGGAACCTCTAAAACCAGAAGCCAAAATTAACCTTTTTCATTATAAGTTTATAATCTCAAGTATTTTGTTACAGTAGCAGAAACCTGATGAGCAAGGGGTCAATAAGAGTAGAATGTAGTTGTAGTTAACACCCATACAGATTAAAAATTAATGGTAACAACAGCATTCTCTGGGTCCACATGGCTTCAATCTTTCTTTGCTCTAACACCATTTATGAAACTTGAGTTGTTTGGTGGTCTGAAGGTATAGGAAAACTCATTTAAGTTCTTCAGAGCTCAGGGGCCATACTATTTGACTTTTTATCCTTTTCTTAATAAAGTACTCTTTAGCAGTTTTCATGAATGGATCTGAAAATTTCTTCAAGCATTTTGAAAACCTTTTATTTTATTTATTTATTTTTTTTTTTTTTTTGCGGTACTGGGGATTGAACTCAGGACCTTGTGCTTGCCAGGCAAGCACTTATTCCACTGAGCTATATCCCCAGCTCTTCAAGCATTTTGATAAGCTTAGCCATCTTAGCCATCTAGGAACTTGACTGTACATCATTGCTTGAGGTAGCCTGACCCTAAATCACTGGACTCTTCAGGCTAGGTTTCCTGACCCTGCAGAGGTACAAGCCATATCCTGTAGCTGCACCCTGCAGATGGCCCTGGGGCAGGACAGATGGCGACCCACATGGGCCATCAGCATACTCTAAGAGGAGACTTCTCCCTCTACAGCTGCTGATTTTGCTCCCTCTGACCAAGATGAGCGCCCCACGCTCTGAGCTCAGTCTGGTTTGTGGGCACATCCCAGGTGGGGTCTGACTAGCAGTCACCAAGGGCCAGTGCTTCTGAGGTGGCCACAGAGTGACTATAAATGCTGCAGGCTGCCTGCTGTATTCCTGGATGGAGGTGCTGGGGGCTGAATACGCCCTGCTCTAACTTCATTCTCTGGTGCTGGAGGTTTTCAAAGCTGTAATTTTGCTCATAAAGATCCTCCTGGAGCTGGCTGTGAGATGTACACTGTGTTTATTGGGAAGAAATTTAAAAGGGATCACTTGGGTCAAGTCTTTATTTCCTAGCAACCTCCAAGTGAGTAGTCAAGGAACATCCTGGAAACCTCAGATTGATGCTTTTACATGACAAAAATTCACTTTAATGTAGTTTTAGCCATTCATTCACTTACTACTTCTGCTTTACAACAGCAAAGGTGGGAAAGTGGCTACATATCGATTTACGCTGTCCCTTCGTCTGGTTCTATCAAACATACATTTCCCTTTGTGTATCTTGGGAAATACAAGTGCCTTTAAGGCTTTTCCCTCCAAGTTCCTAGTTTCACAGCTCTAAGCCCTGTGGTCCCCGCCCCTCTGCACACTACATTCCCTATCACTGTCTCCATCGCCACCAGCAGGGCAGACTGTCCTGTCCGCTTGCTGTTTGCGTCACTTCAGGGAGCCAAGGTCCCCTTGGTGAGTCTCTTGGAATCACAGAGTACCATACTCTGCGTAGGTTCACGTGACCTTGTCTTCTGGCTGAAGACAGTGATTAGGCCACTGGGTGAGGAGATCGGATCCCTGGAGCACGTGCCAGGCCCGGCACTAAGATCACACACACCAGATTGCGTGAGCCAGGGAGAAAACAAAGCCAGGCCAGTCATGCTCCTTCAGCAGCACCCACAGCTGGTGAGCAAGGCCTGAGCCTCTGGATCTTTGGCCCAACGCAGAGCTCACGGGCTCTTCTCCAGGGAGGCGGCCTCCTTGGGGAAGCGATGCTGACTGCACAAAGGAAGGAGAGAGAGAGAGAGGTAACACCCCTCCACCTGGGGTTCTGCTCCACATTCCGCTTCCACCTGGAAGGAGAGGCCCAGCAAGACCGTTTTTGCTCAGTGCTGCTTAGCAAGGTCCCCAAGGCTTGCTGTGCTCAGGGGCTCAGGCCTGCGACTGGCTGCACTGTGACCTGATGTCTGGCCATTGGCTCCTCCTTACAGCCAGTGCCTGTCACCCCGAATCCTGTGCTGGGACTCCAGGTTCTGCCTCCCTCCTGCAGGAAGCAGGGTCACACACAGCACACTCGGCTCTGCAAAGGGGCCAGCTGGGATTTTAGTGGCCAACTCTGCCCCCTACCGGCACATTTCAGGTAAGTTATTCAGTCTTGTTCTCTTGCTCATCTGAGAAACTTGTGTAACAGAAGTCACCAAGATACATGGGCTTAGGCCACTGGCATCACAGCTCACGGTGAGGGGATGCTCCAAGCTGCAGCCTGACTCTGCTCACCACACCATCCCAGCCCACCGGCGACACCCATCTGGTGGCTGCCCACATCTTGGCCTCTTGGGCCTCCGCCCTGCTCGCAGAGCCGATGTTGAAGGACTCACTCCCATTATCATGACAGACATTCCCTCTCCTACGCCTGCTTCATTGTCGTTTACACCACATGCTGCCTGGAGGCAGGGTTTGAAACACGTAGTCAGGCCCTCATAGTGTCTCACACAGAGTCAGTGCTCAGTGAATGATAGCCACCGCTCAGCAGCCTTATCTTTGACAAATCAGAAAAAAGTCAAAGGGTTCTCAGTTTTTAGATTTCTGATTTGCAAACACCTACTGTGCTTCCTGGCTTCCCCTGGCTCCAGAAACTGGGCTGCAAGGAGGTCAATAAGCTTTTTTGTAAGGTGACTCACAAAGTCAGCATTGTGATAGAAGCACTGTTCTCGCTGGCAAGGGCATTGTGGACAACGGCTACTGCTTGACAAGGAAGTGGACCACACCTCCAGAGGGCACAGGGCCCCCTTTCCTTCAGGGGCTCGAGTGTGAAACAGCTGACTAGAATTCTCAGAATATTTCACCTATGTCTCAGTCCTGACCCACAAAATGCAGTCAGTGCTCCCAGACTCACAGGGAATGGGTCCTTTTTTCTTCAGTACTGGGGATGGAACTCTGACCTAATATGTGTTAGGCAAGCGCTCTGCTACTGAGCTACATCTCCAGAACTCTCACTTAAACAAACAAAAATCTTTTTTTAGTGTATTTACTAAAATGTCACTTCATTTTGGTTCCACTTTAAATCTTGGAGAGTCTTCTGTTTAGTGACTTTTTGGAGCAGCATATGGCTAAGTGCTCATGTGGCGGCAAACCGTCATTTTCCTGGAAAACTCGGGGGGACGGGGGCAGGGGGGCAGGGGAGTCAGTGGGAACCTCAGAGAAGCCTGAAGCGTCAGGTGCGCTTTCTAGCAGTGAGTGGCAGAGACTCGGTGATGGGAGGAGCCCCGCTCGCTTCCCTTCTGTAGGGCTTGCTAGGTGGACCTCACAATACACAGCTAGCTTATCACCCAGCATGCATGCAGCGGGGTCCCCAGGCACAGTGAGTCCTGCTCTCTAGCCCTGCTCTGTGTGGAGAGACAGAAGTGTCACTAACCTGCAGTGCTCACCATGTACTTCCACTTGACCACATAGGCATCACCCTCATGGAACTGCCCAATGCTCTGTTTCGGGAGCCGGCTGTAGTCAAACTCCAGGATATGCCAGACGTCCACAGAGACGCTGGCAATCTCAAACTGCCTCCTGTCGTCCCCTTCTACCAGGCCATAGCCACGGCCAATGTTCACCCCATCCAGGATGGTGCCAACTGTCACCTGGGGCAACTGCACCATCCTCGTCACATCGTAGGGCTTGATGTCAGCCCTGGGATCTTCCTGCGACAGGACATAGAAACGTGTGTTCAGTTGCTGCTGATCCTACAGCTGTTTCCTATCATGCTCAATGCTATGTGAACTACCTGTCCTCCTTCTCTCCCTCCCTCCTTCTTCTTCTCTCCCTCCCGTTTTTCCTCCCTTCCTCCCTCCCTCCCTCCTCTTCCTCTGTGGTGCTGTGGATGGAACCCAGGGCTCACCCATGCCACCTGCAAGGCAAGCACACTGCCCCAGAGGCACACCCCCAACAGCCCTCACTTTACTGTCACAGGGACAGCAGCAAGGACAGCTTTGAAACTCTGCCTTGGGGTTGCTGAGGCATTTAGGAGGCCTCTGGGAGGCCTGAACGACAGTGCGACAGCAGAGGGTTTTAGGATGTCATTGGAAGTCCCTCTGCTCTTTTACTGGTGCATCCTGGGAAGCCTCTGACCATCCAGGCACATCTTGCTGGGACCCACACCCAGCTCTGAGTACGAGGCCTGCTCACTGGAATACCTTCTGCTGAGTGAGATCCCCACCGTTCCTCTCAGTAGGTCGCTTCAGTTCAGTCCAGTCAAGAAATTTCTCTTTGAACAAAATAGTCTCATTGTGTTCTGTAAGTCTCCCAAATATCGCCCAATCAGGACGCCCTTGTCCTTTTCTGTGGAGTGGAAGGGGACAAGAAAAGAACCCAATTCAGTCATTCTATACACAGACAAGGTGTTTACAACAAACATGGCAGCTGGGTGTGGTGGTGCATGCCTGTAATCCCAGCTGTCTGGGAGGCTGAGACAGGAGGATCAAAATTCTGAGCCCAACCTTGGCAGTATGGGGATGTAGCTTATACGAAGGCCCTGGGTTCGACCCTTCCTACTGTCCGCCCCCCTAAAAACCCAACAACAATGACAATACATAGCTACTGAAAAACATCAAAACACTGTATGAGTGGTGTGCAGATTGAATGGCTTATTTTCACTTATTTCGCCAAATACGTGACACTGTCTTGCTTTAGCCAGGAGCTCTGCAAGGCTTCGTGTCCGCGCAGTTGGTGTGTGAGGTGAACCATGTCGGGCCCGAGCTTCTCTTACATTCTAGCCAATTCTCATTTTGCAGATCTCCTGGGTGGCACACGCGTTTATCTTACATGCTTACTATGTCTGCCACAGTCACCTGCAGGTGTCACGGGGCTCCCCTGATCAATCAACAGAGAGGAGGGAGCTCGCCCCAAATCCTCTGTGCCTTCCTGTCCCGCAGCAAGCTCTCCAGGACACACAGTCTCCTGTTACACAAGGACATGCTGTGCTTCACCTTGTGCAGAGAATTTTCGCATACTGGGTTCAGGTGGGTCAGGCTTGGTAACACAGGAGGTCTGACGTAGTTCCAGGAGTATAGGATTGGGCACTGCATCCAAAACCAGGTCATTTAGAAAATAATCGAGCTGAGAAAATGCATGCTGTGGGGGGCACAGCCTGAGCATGATGGACAGGTCCTCCTCCTCCAGATCCCAGGCCTTGCGCTGTGAACAGGGGCCAGGGTGCTGCTGTCCCAGCTGACCAAGCTGTGCTTCTCACGGCTCCACTGTGCCATGCTAGTTTCCTCCTGTTTGTTTAACACCACAGTTTCCAACAGCGCATCACAGAGGCCACCTGTCTCTAAGGGAACTGAGCAGATAAAGCACAGAATGCAAGTACTTCTACCCTGCTCTAGGGCGAGCAAGGAGCGAAATGTCAGCGACTACAGAAAATTCACTTGCCCCATGAGGCTGTTGGGGAGACACAGCAGCCTTCAGTGTGAGAGGTCTGTCCAGTTCCTCCTGCACTGACATCTTGGCCCAGGATCGCACCATTATGTGTGGTGGCTGCCACTTCCTCCTGTCGGGAAGGGCTGGGTGCATAATCTTGGCTGCCCCTAAAAGTCCTTGGGGAGCTTGTACAACACATTGACCCTGAGTGACACTCACAAGACTGCCACACATCCCCAGGGCTGGGCCTGGCATGTGCATTGTGCTTTTTAAGTTCCTCCAGGGAGTCTGCTACAAGAATGCTGGAGACAGTGAGTGAGGCGGCCCACTCTCAGACCCGTGATCACGTCACCCCTGAACATACGTTGGCCACATATAGATTCTCCTCTTCAGTGTTATTTTACTACAGCAAATGAAATAATCCAGCTTTCCTTCCAGCCCTTAAAACCCTAGGTGTTACAGTTCTAATGTTAAGTAGGCATTTGCTTAAGAAGGATTTGAAATATTTCACCACACTGGCATAATTTTCACTTTTAATCATCATGGAAATAAATTGACAATAAATCAGTAATTCAATTTTAAAGCAAGAAACTAAGTAGGAAAGCTGAAATTTGAACACAATTCTATGCAGTTTGGTGGTATAACCATTCTAATTTATTTATGGCACAAATAGAAATCATTTTAGGGGGGTCTGGTGGTTAAAAAAGAAATAACCCTTTGCTGGAAATAATGTTTTCTCCCCATGAACGTATTTCTTACAGTTTGTATACATTCTACTGATTTGCTAATACAACTTTGGAGAGCCCAGTCTGCTGTAGAGACTATTAAAACTGTAGTTGCTATTTCAATACCATTTCTTCCTCTTTGTTCCACCTCAAGAAGCATAAACAGCATTCTCTGACCAATACATCCTGGGACTCTATGCGATGAGGTTTGAAATCAGAAGGAAACGCGTCGCTTTTGCACTTCAGATCGGTGGCAGAATTCCAGATCCTACGAAGCTTTTCAGGGTGTAATTCATTTAAACAGTTGCTGCTCACCTGCCATAGCAGCACCTGGAATGTGGCAGGGGGACTCTACTACTTGCTTCAAAAGAATTAAACATGACACAAGCAGCTTCCTGAAGACTACAACACACCTGGGTTTCAGACTCAATGGGCAGAAGGTAAAGAAGTGCTCATTTTGTGATTATTCATGGCCCATGTCCTGGAATCCTTCATGCAACCGAAGCCTTTACATAAAGCACAGTGAGTGGATGACTGTAGGGAGAACCCAGCCTGCAGGCCGACCCGCTCACTCTGCCACGCGGTGCCCAGGCCACAGGAGTACCTGGGAATCAGCGGGTTACACTCTCCAGGGTCCAGCGGATTGATGTCGCAGTTCTCGTAGTCAAAGGTTCCATTCCATAAGTGCTTTGCCAGCTGGAACGCGACTTTCCGCTGGGCTAACGTGACTTCCTTCCCGTGCCACACGTAAACTTCACTACCAAAATCAAACACTAGGACCTGGGGAAATGGCAGAAAAGGATTTGTTACTTGTACGGTCCCGCTCCAGTTGGATGGGTCTGCGAGGGCAGGAAGGCAGACGGGCAGTGACACAGACCCTACGGGGGCAGCAAATACACACGGGAAGGTCACAAGGTCCAAGCTGTGCCCTGGTCCTGTGGGGTGACTTCCTCCCCGCTGTCCTAATGCTCAAGTTAGCAGCAACTCCTCTGAACTCATAGTCGCTTATTATGGATTAATTCTACAGGGTCCCTGTTTGATGCACTGTTTGGGGCTTGGTTGGCAGCTTCTGGACTTTTGTGAAGTAATTGGGTCGCGAGGATCCTAATCTAATCAGTGCACTGATCATAATTTTGATGGCATCATTGGAGGCAATGGAAACCGAGGAGACGAGGCCATGGGTCATGGCGAAGGGACCTTGGGGAAGTTTGGCTTGTCCTCAGCCCCTCCTCCAGTCTCCAAAGTCATGGAGCCAGCTGACCACAGGTGAAACCTCTGCGACCAGACACCAAAACAGATCTTTCCTCCATTCAGCTGTTATCCTCAGGTATTTTGTCACGGAGACGGAAAGCTGGCTAATACACCACTGACTTTTGCTTTACCGCACAGTTTCATAATTATATCTTCCTTCTTTCTTCCCTCCCTTTCCCCCTTGTTCCTCCCTCCACATTTGTTCATTCATTCACTGAACACAGTGCATATCACTTCACATATGCCAGATGTGGACATACATCAGGAGTCATTTTCCTCCTGTGAACAATTCCAACAGCCTTAAGGGCAGGAGTCATATCATACTTATACTTCTACTAGGGGTTTGCTAAATGAATATATGAACATAATGCTATCCCTTTATTTTCATGTCTGTGGTTTGTTCTACTCTTTCTTCTTAAAATAATTTTCCTTTTATTTCTGCAATCCAAATTCTACTTAACTCTAAGGTAGGCTCAATTTCACTTTCTTTTAAAAATTATTCCTCATTATTTATTTGTCTGTGATCTTATTCTCATCTAAATGTCCTCCGTATCATAGTAGAAAAAAATCACCTTACTTGGAAAATCCACTTTGTACATACACACATGCATCTATAATTGCTGAATGTTAGGAACCAAAAATATTTTGCTTACAAAATTCAAGGGATAGGGCTAAGTAACACATTTTGCCTAAAATATAAATATCTTCTATGATCTATGCCAACTCTGAGTCACATTCTGATTTCTGTATTAGTATTTCAGGTGGAAACGGTTTGAAATTCCAAGTAAATACCCTTTAAAGAGCTTTGGTGTTTGACAGATGGTACTGAAGCCAGCTGTCCTTCAGTGGACACTACTACTTTTATTGGATACCCCCCAGGCAGAACTCTGTCAGTGTGTAGTCTTGTTCAACCACTGTGATGGTTAATTTTGACTGTCAGTTTGATTGGTGTGAGATGTGCCTGGATGTGTCTGGTGGGTTGGGGGGGGTGTGACCTTGGCGACCATATCTTGTCTCTGGCCCCTTTCTCTCTGGCTTTTCCTTCCTCACCCAGCTTTTGGGCTGCCATGAGGTGGGCAGCTTCCCTCTGCCAGGCTCTTCACGTGTGATGTTTCTGCTTCAGAGCCAGTTAGCTATGGACTGACCTCCTGAAATGGAGAGCCCAAGCGACCCCCCTCCGCGAAGCTGCCCGTGTCAGGTGCATTGGCCTGGCAATGAGAGGCTGGCCGGTACGCGCACTGTACCTCTTTTGGTTGCAGGAGGGAGCACTTGGGGATTTTGCCCCAGTAGCCGTCGTCAGGGACGAGTTTGTCATCCACCAAACGGTAAATACAGTTTGTCTCTATGATGGCTGCCTCGTACAGCCCGTCTTCCTTTGGGTCACCAGCAGCTTTTGGGGAAGAACAATAGGAAAGCATCACATGGTGCATCAAAAATTAGCTGGTTTAGAAGAGAACCAAGAGGGAAGAAAGGAAGTTCAAGTCTTCTCAGTCTCTAAACATAGTAACTCTTACATTGGTAACTGGTCTGGCCACCCAGGAGCTTCCAGAAGTCTTTGGCTGCATGAGTGTGTGTATTAATTCCTTCTTCGATGGTCTGTATATAAGTAGCTCTACAACCAAGTTCCCTTTTTGTCTGAATTAAAGTTGCAAGTTCTGAGGCCTGAGGGGCAGGGCAGGAGAGAGAGAGAGAGAGAGAGAGAGAGAGAGAGAGAGAGGCAATCATTTGGTTAGAAAAGCCCATGGCTGGATAGAGTAGCATTCTGTCACAATCAGAAGACAAACTGTGTGTGTCCCTTGTGCCTACACGGGCAGGAGGACATTGGCTGTTGGGCATGTTCAATAAAATCAAGCAAGTGTAATTGAAGAATCAAGGATCAACAATTCTTTTTTTTTTTCCGTACTGGAGATTGAACCCAGGGCCTCACATATGCTAGGCAAGCCCTCTACCATTGAGCTGCATCCTCAGAACTTCTTAACTTTTATTTTGGTCTCACTAAATTGCCCATACTGGCCTCAAACTTGTGAACCTCCTGTCTTAGCTTGCCAAATAAACTGGGATTGCAGGTGTGTGTGATGAGGCCTAGCTAATTTCTTTAGAGTGATGGCTCTTGGTCTTCAGTACGAAACAGACCATATGTAAAGTTTTGCTCCACTCTTTGGGCTTCCCCTCATGAGACTCTTCCAAAGGTGTGTGCCCAGGATAAGGAGCTTTGAAGTGGGCCTGGTTCTCTTTTTCACACAGGAATAGGAAGTGACCCAGCACTTTAGGTCTAGAGGTGCAGGTCAGGATCCTTCTAAAATCCCTTCCTTCACACCCCATGAAGGCTTCTTTGAGTGGCACTCAGGAAAAAGACTGCTACCTGTCCCTTTTCACTCGAAGGAAGCCTCAGGCTTCTGGAAATCTTTGCAAGGATCTAGAGCTGGTAGAACATTCCACCTGTGTGCAGAGGCAGCACCAGTGGAAGCATCATAGGTCCAGATACCCACCTTTGCCTTTTCGATGACATTTGCGAACTCTCCCACCCACAGGAAACAGTGCTGGGGCGACAGCAAGAGGAAGCAGTCCCCGCTGTTGAGGGATGAGGCGCGTGGCTCTACCAGCCGGGTCTGCACGTGTCTTCTCCCTGAAGATGAGACCCGAGGTCACCGTTTCCCGGACAGGAACAGGGCCAGGAGGTGCCCACAGCCAAACATCCCTGCTAGGGACTCTCCTGTCCCTAAAGACTCTGGGCTGCTGTATCAGTTCCCAGGATGCAGGGTGGCATGGGAGGGAGAACGAGCCAGGGCAGCACAGCAGCAGTAGCGGCCACCCCCTCGTCAGTGCTTGCCCGAATGCCACCGCGCTGCTCAGGACCAGGCTATGTCCGTCCGTGTCCCTGGACGGTACGCATCCTGGTGCGTTTGCTTCCCTCCATGGAAACTGCCAGGCCTGCCCCTCCCACTCGGTCTCCTAAGGTAACATCTCCGGCCGTGCTGCAGGGAAAGGCAAGCCTTCTGTCGGATCTGACCTCACGGGGCATCTACATAGGACTCAGCTCAGGGGAAGTGCTGTTTTGTGCCTCACTCATCCCTTCTGATAAATGCTTTGTTAGCTTTGAGCTTTCCACAGCACACACGGAGTGCCCTCTCTGCGTTACGCCATGGGAACCAATCACTAGTTTCTCGTCTTTAAGACACTAAAACGGCAGTGATTTTGCCCAGGGGGAGGATATTCTTTTCATTAGGTCTCAGCAGTCCACCTACGGAGAGGCTTTCTCCTCCCCTCTCAGTGCCCCTCCTCATCCTCCTAGTCTCCCGATAGGGAGAGAAAAGCCCAGTCGGCTCTGCTTTTTGGCTCCTGCGTTCCCCTAACTCCTTTCCCAGGAATGTGCCCTCCTCCCCTGGCATGCATAGACCCTTGCTGCTCTCGGCAGGAAGAGCTGAGGTCCATCCCCAAGCCCTTAGGGTGCATCGGTAGCTGTGTGCAGCACTAGGGATGTAGACCACGCAGCCAGGGGTCAGGGCGCAGGAGCAGAGGCTGAGATGCTAGAAGCAGGGACACCAGGTTCATCTCCAGTTCTGCCTGTCCCTCAGTAGCTGCTGTGACCATGTTAGCAACTTCTCAAGGCCTCAGCGTGCGGGATGTTTCCTGCCTCCGGGGATCCTGTGCAGCTCGGGTGTGAGGAGGCAGCACACGTCACGTGCGGGGCGGGCTCTTAGGAAGCTCACACGCCCCACCCTCACTGGCAATAAGGGCAGCATCTGGGACTCCTGAGACCAGATAAAAAGCACTGGTCAGTGTGCAGTTCCTCCATGCCACCGAGAAATACCTTTAACCTGCAACAACATCAGCTTCTTGTAGGGCACCGCGCTGTTGTTGGAATTCTGCTCGGTCAGGTTGACGCTCCGCAGGCTGACGTTGCTGAAGTTCTCCTTACTGGCTAAGCCTGCCAGGGTTACTTCTGAGAAGTTGGAGTTGGAGGACACTGGGTAGGTTGAAGAAAGAAAGCCAAGTGGGGGAAGCAAGATGTTTGATTAAATGACAGTGTTTACAGTCAGAAATGAAGCCTAACCGATCTGTCTTACATTTGGCTGAGAGCTCCTCCCACTCCGTGGGGTATCTGCTGGTTCCCGACACTCACACTTTTCCACCTTCATCCGCTTCGACTCCATGAAGGCGACATTCAGCCTCTGCTCTGTGTACTCCTGAAGGAGGTCTTCTCTCGCAGCCAGCATCTTCAGCGGGTTTTTGGAAGCCTGTACCCGGCGCCTGGGCCTAACTGCACGCTTGTGCTCTGCTACGGAGGACGTCAATCTGCCGATAAAGCAAAGCCAGTCTCTGTTTGGTTAGCAGCAAGAGCAGCCAGGTCTGGTTAATGAGTGGGTTTGGGATCCAGGGCAATGGACCCCAACAATTTACCTTCTGATTTCATTAGAAGTCATCCCAGTACCTTCACACTGAGCCAGGTTTCCATTTTCTTTTCTAAGTAGCTAAATTGCCCAGACTGGGCTTGAGTTTAGGAATCCTCCTGCCTCAGCTGCAGTCATTATAAAGATTACCGCTCCTCCCACCACCTCTCCCCTGAGATGGAGTCACAGGGTTTTGGCAGAGGAAGGGCATAGCAGGTCCACTGAACAGAGGGTCCTCGTGAATCTCATAAGCCTCCTTGAGCTAGCCCGGAGGGGCGTCAGCGCTTCCGGAGACAGCTTATTCCATTGCCAGATAGCCCTCAAGATTCGGGAGCCCTGTCCATCCCTCTCATGCACGTCCCTACACCCGTGTCTCTCTGGGTGCAGTGCTCTCTGCGATAGCACAGCCATAGCCCTGGAGAATTCACAAACCACTACTGCCTCTCCATCAAGCCTCCCTGCCAGATTAGGCATTCTCTTCACAAAACAGCTTCTCAGTTCCCTCACATCCCTCCACAGTGAGCTTCCACTCACCCTGTGGCCCCCTGAGAAAAAGGATCTCATACTGAAATAAAACATCCCTGCCAAGCCATTGGCAGCCCTGGAACTTCCCCATGTCTGTGGGCAGCAGAGAAGCATGGGGAGGTGGTGGGTACAGCTACACAACCCCTTGGGGGGCTGCTGTCACCATACTCAGCTTCCAAGGGTGCAGGTTCTGTGCCTGTGAGTGTTGATGTATAACACTGTGATGTGTGTGTCTGCATGTGTGTGCACGAGTGAAAGTACACACAAACACATACAAGGGGTAATTAGAACGTATGGTGAATGTTTAACATTTCTTACAGGAAAGGACACAGTGTCATTAACCTCTTTCAAAATCCTCCCCCTCACTCTGAGCACCCTTACCCCATTGTTCGTGTGACTCAGGAAGACCTCTTTCATGAGTGCCTTTAGGAGGTGTGATCAAAAATACAGTAAATGGTACCATCCATGGAGAGCAGGCTTGTAAAATCACCATGGTCTGTCCTTACGGACCTTCTTTATGGGATCTCTTCTGCCTGGCTCTTCCACAACGTCAAAATGACTATGAAAACTAAACACTTTGAATCAATTCAGGGCATGACGGTAGGGCATAACAGCGCAACAAAAGATACTCATGAAAGAGAACTTCCGGAGCTGCTTGAGAAGATGCAAGGATGATATGCACAGGGAGGGTGCTGTGGCTCGGATCTAGTGTCCCCCGAAAGCCTCGTGAGGTGGGGCTCTGGAGGCAGTTGGATCTATGGTGTGTGATGCTGGGATTGACTCATGGTGCGATGCTAGGATTAAGGGTGTGAGTGTCACCTGCCTCAAGGACGGGTGCCCTGGGCACGACATAAAGGACAGGAAGAGGGTGGTCGCTCATTGCTTGCTGCTGCTGTTTGTCTTTCGCTGCCCCCTGCCCATTCTTCCCTGCCTGTCTGCCACACCACTCTGGCTGGGATCCAGCTGAGTATGTGCTGAACCTCTACAAACTGTGAGCTAAATAAACCTTTCTTTTTTTAACTTTGAGTGTTGGGTAATTTGTTTCAGTAAAGAGAAAAAAGCAAATAAGATGAGGGAACATTTTAAGGGGGATTGAGGGCAATGTGTCTTTTACTGTAATGAAGTTTTAAAAATTTAAACAGTGTATGTTTCGAGCACACCTGGTATATGTTTAAATTACATAACAATATAAACATTTAGGTAGGGAGATGATTGAGAAATGGTTAAATTATGTACACAAGCATTATGTACCCAAACATTATGTTAAGGCTGAAATCACAAATTGTTCATTTTTTAAAGGTAAGAAATGGAAATAAACTGAATAAACTGAAATATGCAGACAATGTATTAGGAGCAGCTTACAGGAACATTCTGGAAGAGATGGTCCCCCGATAATTCTGCAGGCAGGAAGAGGTGTGTGCTGGCTGCTGTGCGTGTGGCCTGCCCAGCATGTGGACTCCTGCTTCTGGTGATAGCATCTGAGCTTCCTGCTAAAGACAGTACCTCACTCTACCCCCTGCGTGGCTCTGGGGAGGATCTAGACCCTGGCTTTGGCCAGTCTTATCTTCTACCCCTCAGATGGGATGGATGAATGAAGCCAGCCTGTGCAAAAATGGCCACAGAGAGACCACATTCTGATGAACCCCTGGAACCTGAGGTCACATCTGAACTTTTTGGTTCATGAATCCATAAATCTTTCCATAACTTTCTCTTGCTGAAGTCAGTGTGACTTAGGTATTTCTCTGGCATTGGGCAACTGACAGAATCCTAATATCATAATGATACTGCTTAGGTGATTTTGTGACATTCTCATGTAAAGAGAACTCTTTGGCCATCACAGAAAAACCTGCAGATCTATTGATTTTATACATTATTGTAAGCTAAGTCACACTTTTCTCGATTTCCTAGTTACTTGTATTAATCTGAACTTATAACATTCAAACGATTTTCCATCATAAGAAGTCAACATGTCAAATGGAACAGGTGCAGGAATCTCTGTTAAGTGGTGTTAATGTAAAAAAGTGCACAGCAATACTTGAGGTATGTGAAAAATTCAGTGACACTATTTTTATGGAACAGGGCAGATATCAGCGGCACACATGGTTTGCCCATATGCACACCTGGTCTGGAGCAGGTACGCTTTATGGGCCCCACTGCACCACGCAGCTGGCTTTAGAGTAAAGATGTGGCTGTCATGGTTTTGCAGCGATCGAAGTTCACTGTTCAAGGACTGGGTGGGGACAGTGAAGGAAGCCTGTCTTAGTGGAGGAAAGATGGAGACCAAAATCACTCACTTGGGTGCGTAGGGATCAAAAATAACATCAAAATCCTCATCCAGCTCCACAGGACTTCTTGGTGTGTTATAATCCATGCTGCGGTAAAATTTGGCGAAGGTCTCATCGTCATCCAACTTCATCACCTCCTTCACAGATTTACCGGTGACGGTGAGTACTGTTTCTCCAACTATCAATAAACAAGCAAAGAACGTAAGAGTTCTGTAAAAACAATCCCACGATTATACCACGCAATGTGTTAAAATTATTTCTCCTCAAAGCTCCAGGAGTGGAGAAAACACCACAGTGGGTACAGCACCGTGCACACAGCTGCTTGCCGACCCTCACCGTGCTTCTGTGGGGACATTGCCCCTCACCGTGCTTCTGTGGGGACATCGCCCCAGAACAGGCCACGCCCCCCGCAAGGTAGGCAGGGGTGAGGCTGGCCCTGGTGCCCACATCCCACTGAGCCTCTTGGAGTCTGACCTTTTCTACTGCGGGAGAGCTAACCCCTGTCTCATTCCATACTGGGGGTCAGCAAAGTTTTGCTGCGGAAGACCAATCAATAAGTATTTTAGGCTCTGCACAGGGAGCCATATGGTCAGTGTTGTAACTACTCAGTTCTGCTGTTATTTTCTAAAATTTTCTCTTACAAATAAAAGTGAGAATGACAGTTGGCTCACAAACAGGCACAGCTGTGTTCTAATAAAACTTTATTTATACAAACAGGAGCCCTGGATTTAGCTGTGGTCACTGCTTGCTGACCACGGCCTAGATCATTGATATATGCATGTGATAAATGCCTCACTGTTAGGATTCCTTTCCTACCGGTTCAGTTAGTGCAGCACACTTTCATACTGCTGGTTTATGGTGGTTGCTTTCTATTATTTTCAACCTTTAAGGGGTCATTATCAATAAGAGGGGTTCCCAGTGACTGGTATTGGCTAAGTTTTGTCCTGAACATTTTTAACCAAGCAGTACGAGGCTGTTTCTACATATTATTCTTTTGTGGACTCTATTGACTTTTGTAATGAAATATTTCTCTTAATATTTATTTACTAAAATTTTCTCTTAGAAATAATTTGTGACTTCAAGAAAGAATATCAGCTTTTACCTTGTCAGAAATTGAAACACATGATTGCAAGTTTATTCAAGATTGTGTTGATATTTGCATATTTATAATTGTTTTCACAGCCAAAAGCACAGTCACTGAATTCATAATTCTGATCCAATGATTCTCCAGGGTTTAGATTCAGGAACAAGTGAGTTATTGGGAGACTGGGAAATCAGAGCCTGGTACTTTTCATCAGACTTGACCCAAACTTCATTTTTTGAAAGATAACAACAAAAATAATGCTTATAAAACTAATTAATAAATCTATAATAGAATGAAGACAACTTAGCTGAGGAGAAAGAGCAATCAGTTAGAATTTGGGGATTCTAACAGAAGAGCAGGACTGTTTAGGTTTTCTTGGCTATTCACTGACAATACAAACCCTGACGTGCTATAAGAATACAAGCCAAAGCTTCCCTTCTGGCTGCCTGTATGTACCTTTGTTATTCAGCCTTCTTAGGAAGGTTTCCAGCCTGTCCAGCTTCAGATCTGATTCCAACTGCATATCCGGTCTGGCTTCAATATCTGAGCGAGTGGAAACCATCAGTGAGAGAGCATCCTTGAAGATTCATCCAATTAGAAATGGAGGGTACAATGGACATCTCTGCGACTCACCTTCCAGGGGCTTGGAAACTGGTGTAGTGCCCCTTGATTTGCTGCCAAGAGGGGATGCTACTGGAGTTATGGCCGTGGGTGACGCCAAACCTGCAGAGCAGATGATGGAGTAAAGATGTAGTATCCTAAAATTACTTCTGGACGTCTCCAGGAGCCCGGCCATTCCCATGAGTCCCAGTGTAGACTACAACTTACAAGAACTTACGCCCCAACCTGCTCATGCCTGTACATGCATAGCTGTTTGCCAGGTTCCACAGTGTGGGGCACCTGCCACTGTACACAGGATTTTATTGTTCCTAGTGACTACGAAGCTGGCAAACTGGCATTCCAAAAATGAACGATAAAGAATGGGAAAACATACCAGTGTTGTGTAAATGGAATAAAAGGGTGCAAGGCAATCAGAATACACCCAACAAATGGAGTCACCAGCTCTGAAGGGCGAGAGGGGCCACCGATGAGGGAGCAACATTTGTGCCATCTCTCACAGAGGAAGTTAAGCCACACGATCCACCAAGTGGCCCCCAGCACTGGAGGTAAGGAGAAGCTGGCCTTGTGACATTACACGAGACAGTGACCCAAAGAGCGTTGACCTTTCACAAACACAGAGGAGTCTGTGCCACAGTGAGTTACAACCGATGGGGGTCCCGCCCGCCTGTGGTGTGGCTGTACATCGTATGTTTCCTCAGAGACACTGGGAGGCAGGATGGAAGGGCACAGGGTAACAGACACTTGAGAGGGGAAGAGCAGAATTTCAGAACAGAGAGCGGATCTAGTTGCAGCCAGAAAACTTAGTAACGATAAAGGTAAGAATTTTTTCCTAACCTAAGGGGAAGAGTTTGGAAAGGGAAGAAATGACATTCATGTTCTCCTCTGTAATAAATGTGAGGTCCTTAGATGACAGTGAGCACACGACAGTGCCCCCCAAGTGTCCTCTGAAGAACACCCAGAGATTATGTAAACTGTTATCTTTGGCAAGGAAAAATAAGAAAATAAATTACTCTGCGCCTTTCTGCTGTGAGCTGGAGGCCTACGTATCATAGCAAAGAAAACTTAAGGAAGAGCATCGATAAATGGCTGAAAGCTCAACTGTTCGGTAATATTCTCAAAATTCTTCTCAATGTGGACATATATTTGTACCTATGCATTTGCACATATACTGTATATATTTTTAAATTTGTTTCAATGACCAGGTCTTCAAAGATATTCAGCGAGAAAGGGAGTTTTCTGAAAAGATTATATAACAGAAGCCAGGAAAATTCAGGGTCAGAGAATGGGGCAGTACATCATTCCTTGCTAAAAGGATGCTTAAGAGAAGTCTTCAGAAGAGTTCATTAGCACAGGGAGTCATTAAGCCTTATGCTAACACAGAGGACTCAACTCAGAAGGCTGATCTGCAAGGCCAACAGCAAGATCTGCCCTTCTGTGTTTTCAGACAGCAGGGCGCTTCTGTCGCCGTGCACCTTGTGGCCCATTCTGGAGGTAGTACACAAAGAACTCCAACAGGTGAGATAAATACAGTACTCTTCTCCTAACTGGAGAGGTTTTTCCCTAACGAAGGAAAACTTATCGATTTAAATAATAAAATATTAAAACAAAGCAAAGCTCTCTTCGCTCTTTTCAATGCCTTCTATACACAGCGAACAACGACCTGTCCTCTACGGACATGTTTTCACCTCTCTCCACCCGAAGGCATGCTTTTGGGTATCTTTCTTCCAGGACGATCCTAGAGAACCACTGAAAGCATGGGGAGTGCTAATTGTCACACCGAACTCAGGAGTATCCCAAGGGGGAGAACGTTTTAGGGAACCTGGGGGGCACAGAGCTTCCTGGGTGGCAGATGAAGTCGGGGCCCAGCATGCCTGCTGGCAGCTCATGACAGCTGGTTGCTCCAGGTGGCCACCGAACGGCACCACCAATGGGCGGTCTCCAGGGCTGCAGTGCGGGGCTTCTTTATTCTGCAGTAAGTGTAAGCTGGGTGTAGTGCTGCTGCAAATCAAAAAGAACTAAAATTTCAAGTGAGATGTATAACCCAGTAGATCATAACAAATACTAGAAAAATAAGATACAGTCTTTTTTATTAGATTAAAAATACAGGAGGACTGGGGATGTGGCTCCATGGTACAATGCTCGGTTAGCAAGTATGAGATACTGGGTTTGATCTCCAGTATCACAAAAAACATACAAAAGAAAAGTATTTCCTGAGCAAGCCGTACAGCAGGTGTCAAGTAAGTATTCCGATTTACTCAAGAAAATGGGAAAGCAAATGTATTCACTGGAGTGTAAGAACTGTTTGTTACCCAAACCCACATCAGTGAAGTGTGTTTCCTTTGATATCAGTACAGACCAAGCACAGGGGACACTTAAGAGCTCACTTAAAAATAAGTTACAATTTTTAAATTGGGAGGGCACAAAAAAGCCAATGCAAAAGGTCATCAGCATACCAGCAAGAGCAGAAGCTGGTTCAAGTTTTCAGCTCTGGCTGGATTTATCAATCTGTGGCCTCTGGTCTGCTTTCGCTAATGGAAGGTTGGGGTGTGTGCTAGAGTAGGTTAATCACGATTATACAGCTTTGTGATTTGATGAGGGACAGAATCAAAACCTGCCTCATTCTGGGAGAGTAAATTCTCTTCTACTGTCTTCCAACAATTCTCAGATTCAGTAAGAACAGATTTGTTAGAAAGGATTTTTCCGCTAAGATTCCAGTTAACTGTAATTCAGGATTTGCCCCTCCCTGCCCTCCTTTCTTTTGTAAAATATTATTATGTGCCTCCAATAAGTTAGGTTCTATTCATCAGTTAGGATCCCTAAAAGTTTCGAGTAGGAGGAAAGCTAAATCTCTAAGGTTGATCACAACGTGTTAAGACTAAGTAAATGTGAACACTTTGGCCATTAATTTAGGAAACTTGCTTTCAAATAATAGCTTGGCGAATGAAGGTCCATGTATATATAGTGACAAAGAGCCATATTTATCTGTATGTATAGGATAAAAAATAAAATAAAATCCCAAACATCTCATGGAGTGCAAAGCTCTCTGGCGACTTCACTTACTCCATGACCTGTCAGTCAATGTGTCTTTGGGTATGGCCTTTGGGGCAGCTCTAGGGACTCTGCTGCTCAGCAAGGAGCTGCTATTGCAGGGACAGTCCCCTCTGTGCAACGGAAGAGTCCTTCCAACAACTATTAAAACAAATCTGGAAACTTGGCTTGTAGGTCAGAGCAGTCTGCTTTGGTAGAAAGAGACCTAGGAATTAACTTTACAAGGGAGAGGAGATACACTCCTTCATTGCTAAAGGTTTACTTGGGATAACCAGATGCCAGGTCATAAGAAAATGAAATAATGTAAAAATAATTATGGGAAAAGATTGAGATTCATTAGCAGATCTGCAATTGCTTTTGAAACCTACAACCGCCCTCAGTTTCCAAACGGATAAGTTTTGGAACTGAAGGTTGGGATGTAGCTCAGTGAGGGAGTGCTTGCCTAGCATGGGTGAGGTTCTGGTTAGATCTGCTGGTGCATTAAAAAAAGAGTGAAAACTGACTATGAAGTGAAGGCATTTGGTAGGAATATGCCACAAAACGTATCATGGAAATATTCACGTGACAGCATCGCTGTGATGGGGGAGGGGAAGTAAAATGATCAGGATGCCACGTGTACAAGCCCACTATGGATATGGTCATTGTGTACTGGAGACACATACTTGTAAGAGAAAGTTTTAGAAGACTTTAAAAGCCCATAGCTGGTTTCCCAGAATGGTCACAGTCCATTCACGGGTAGTGTGGCCACACCGGTGTACGCACACACCCACACTTACATGTGCACGCGCACGCACACTCATGCTGGCCCTCACCTTTCTTCACCATTCTGCCAGCCACCGTGAACTGGGTGGAGTCGTTGGCAGCGCCTCTGCCCTTCGTCTTCCAGGCCTCCTCCCTCACGGTAATGAGATGCTTCCGCTCCTCAATTGTCATCTGGCTCTCTCGACTTTCTGTGACCCGCTATTCGTAAAAAGTATAAAAGAGAAAATCAGAGAGACAGAGAGATGATAGAGTGTGAACTTTTTGCCTGTAGCATCTCCTAAGTGAAAAAGCAGGCACAGAATTAATGAATAAGTAGAAGTTGCTCTTTTCACTCATCCAGGTAAACTTGGGTGAATGAGGACACGTCACAAGGGGCATAGTCACTGTGGACGCCTTTCTTGTGTAAGCTCATGAGGGGCAGGCAGTGCCGTGGCGAGGCTGGTTAGGAGTGTATCCCACTGAGGCACTGTCCTTCCCACGGGGATGTCAGTGGGCACTTAGGCACCTGGGCAGCGTGGAAGTGGCTGACGGAGGGTGCTATGCTGCAGACATCACACACCCACAGAACTTTTCTACTTAAAAACACTGGGAGGAAGGAAGGGGGGAGAGGAGGTGCGTGGGTGATGGGAGTGGTGATCTGGGGGAAAGGCCCCCAGGTGTTGTCAGGACAGGGTGCTACACCCTCCCTTTTCATACTGTCCCCCCCTGCACTACCACCTCCTTGCCCTTTGCAGGGTGCAGGACAGGGCAAGAAGTGGGCCGTGGGGAGCGCTGTGCAGCCAGCGCCTCAGAACGGAGGAGGAGTGCAAAGGTGTCCTTCCAAGAGCCTGGAGAGCTTCCCTGGCCGGCCTCCTGCGGTCACTCCTAGGACAAGAAGCTGGCGATGGCCTCTGGGCTTGTCCTATCCCTGTCACTTCAGCATCTTGTTAGACCTGAAGGGCGCCTTTTGTGCTAGAGGCTCTCTAGCACAAACTGGGCTCTCCCTAATGTCTTCTGCCAAGCTCCCCCGCCAAGGAGAACGAAGTGATCCTGCAGCTTTCCCCTGACAATGAAGGCCCGGGTGAGCACCCACAGCTTTCCACCCACCAGGGCAAGTGCTCTGCTGTCCCTAATGGCCCAATGGGGAGTAACATTCTGACCCATGAAGGACAGGAAGAGACAGGAGGCACAGCTTATTCTCTTGCTGCCCTGGGATGATGGTGAGCGTCACAGAAGAAAGGGGTCCTGGTCTCCTGTCCAGTAGGGTTCCCATCACCTGATTTATGAATCTTCCTTCCACAGGATTCTTTCACAGGCTGTCATAGCCAGAAATGTTTCTGAGATACCCTTGTTGATTTATGATAATTTGGTCATTTCCCAAAGCAATAAGACAACACAATACATGATCCATGTTCCTGAGTGTTGTGGGGCTTAACAGGACCTTGTTGGGGGTAAGCTGTTCCAAACAAACATGGATGTGCAACAAACATCACATCAATTTTAAGTTCTTTGCACTGATCACTGTATTATTATACTGTGGTTATGGAGTGAAATATTTGAAAATGCACACTGAGGTATAGAAAGGAGTATATCTTCAAACTACTTGTATATGGGTGAGGGTGTAAATAAGGTTAAACACACACACACACACACACACACACACACACACACACACAGAGATACACACACATCCATGTTTATGAGGTGGGGGTGGGGAAGCCAGGGGAGAGGCAGAGGGAAGAGGGCAGGGTGATTAGGCAGAGAAGAGGAATCAGGGGAGGAAACAAATGTTACCAGTTGGTAAATCTGGAAAGGATATGGAGAGTGGCCTTCCTATTATGGAAACTTTTCTGAACGTTTAAAATGTTACCTGTATGAAAAGCTACCCAAGAAACCCAAACCCTTTTCCTTAACTTCCCTGCTCATGATTGGCAGAACACTGAATCATGCATCTGTACTGAGTAAACTGTGAGGCTGATTTGCCAAGAAACTTATAAAATTCAAGGAAGACTAAGTTTACTTTGAAAATACAGTTTCAGGAGTGAAGTTGAATCAAATCAGCATAATACTTGGCTTAAAATATTTCAAAAAAATATGAAATGCCAAGAAAATTGCCTCCTCCCAAAGTCCAGGCATCACTAGTTCTGCAGTGAACTCTGACACATCTCCAGAGGCCAAGGAGGCACACTCGGGTGTGGCTGATGACTCAGAAACAAGATGCTCCCAAAGCCACAACCCCGTCCCCAAAAGCCCTGGATACCCCTGGACTCCCACATGGAAATGCGCCAGGGCTGACATGACCACTGCAGAATTTAAAGTTTCCATTCTTTTGAAAGATTTGGGTCAAGAAGAATTATTTTTTACTCCCCTCTTAAAGATAATGTTAAACACAGAAGTTTTCATTTCTTCAGAGGTTTCTACTTGGCAACTTAGTGGATAATTCCTTTCATCTGACTTTCCATGGCTCTATAACAGGGCAGGGAATATATGGTTTATGCATTCATGGAAGAATCTAATAAAATTTATCATAAGTGACTATTAAATAGCAGAGCTCAAAATGTGAGCATAAGGTGGATCTCTGTCCATTTGCTTTTTCATATTTTTTTTTAAGTAAAAGAATGAAAACATATTAATAAACAGCCACTTACAAAGCAGCACAAGAATAGTACAATCAGAACTGAATTACAGACAAGGTGACTGGGAATTAACAATGGTTGTTGTATTACATATTGATAACTTTGAAGTGTATGCTCAGGAAAACAAATATAGACATGCAAGACTGATCAAATAACTAATCATTAACTTTTCCTTACAATACAACGATGTAAGTCAGTATGTTTTTTATCTTAAAACTTCAGTATTGTCTTGTTTTCCTCATTTTTCTCTCCTTGTAACTAGAAGAAAATACAATATGCATAGTAGCAAATACTGTAGTAGGTCATTTCCCAGGGTTAGCTAATATATATTTAGGGTTGCCCAGGACAGCAAGAGACAGTTGAGGCAGAGTACCCCTCTATAATTCATCTTGTCAAATATAGATCCCAGTAACTGTTGGATAGTGATGGAGAGTGGAGAGTGCAGGGTGTGTGTGTGTGTGTGTGTGTGTGTGTGTGTGTACACACAGAAGCTAGAGAAATGGCTGGGAAGGAAGAAATAGACAGCTACTTAGCAGGACACAGATTGAGATTATCCAAAGGATCAACTTGTAATAATGTTTTCCAGCCATCACATGGTTGCTGACAGGTTTGCCTCTCTCTCTACACCTACTGAGAAATCACTGCAAATCTTGCTTAGTATTCTGCATACAGGGACGTGATGAAGGGAGAGTGGAACTAACCTGAGTGTTACGATTAGAGCTGCCTTGGGGTAAAACTCTTCTGCAATCTGAAAGCTCCAGAGAAAGAAAATGTGATTGGACCTTTAAGCTTTTGATCTTACATCCACTTAAATTCAGTGAGAGCATAACGGGCCCAGAAACAAACAACAGAAATAAGGCAAAGTGACAAAATGCTGGGCACTGTTAAAGAAATTTAACTTTGCCTCCTCCTTAACAGAGCTTTCAGTCCAGCATCGCTGCGTAGAGCCTCAAGTGGCCAAAACAAGAGATGACACAGAGCCACGGGCCTAGCTCAGACCTCAGCCTGACCACCCTCCAGCAAGCTGCCAGCTCTGAGAAGGATGACAAGAAAGCAAACCCTTGCTTGGTGCGGCCTGGAGGCCTGTGAGGAAGCACAGAATGGACACTGATGGTAGACCCAGGGCTCTTCTAGACGGAGCCCATGTAGTGTCTAATGCTCTGTTTGCTTCTCTCTCTTAAAATTAAGGCACTAGGGTGGTTGGAGAAAAGAAACGGGGTGATCTGATCTTGGGGGATAGCAGTGATCTATCACCACCTACCTGGTATAAAAAACACTTTCTACTTATCTGGAAAAATTGCTAAGAAGTAAATATATAGAATTAAAATAGCAAATTTTTTAAGTAATACAACATAAATTGCTTTTGGTAAATGTTATTTTTCCTTAATCTTAAAAATACATGGAGAGATAGTCCATGTTCATGGATAGGAAAACTCTGTTTTGTCAAGATGTCAGTTCTTCCCAACTTGACTTATAAATTTAATGCAATTCCTACCAAAATTGCAGAACTGTGTGTTTTAGATATTGACAAACTTAGAAAGTTTGTATGGAGAAGAAAAAGACTCAAAATAGCCAATAGAAAATTGAAGGAGATGAACATTGTTGGAGGACTTACACTACTGACCTGCAAGGATTATTACAGAGCTATAGGAATGAAAACTGCAATATGTGATAAAAGAACAGATAATTAAGTCAATGGAATAGGATAAAAAAAAAAAACAGAAAAGAGAAAGGGCAAGTCAACAGAGAAAAGATAATCCTGCAGTATTTGGACACTCAGTCTTCCCCTCAAATCTGCAGAATGATCTTATATTAACCCCAAATGGATCACAGACCTTAATGTAAAATGCAAAGCTAAAGTTATAAACCTCCTAGAAACTATTATAAGTGTGAATCTGGGTGACCTTGGGTTTACTGATCACCTCTGAGATAAAATACCAAAGGAACAGTCCATAAAAGACAACTGATAAGATGGACTTCTATGAAATTAATAATCTTTCCTCTGTGGAAGATACTGTCAAAAGAGTAAGACAAACTACAGGATAGGAGAAAATATTTTTTAAAGCATAACTGACAAGTGACTATTAAAATATACAAAGGAATCTTAAAATTCAGCAATAAGAAAACAATCAGGTTAATAGGTAAAGAATCTGAATAGCTATTTCATCAATGAACACAGACATAATAAGCTAAGCATCAGCCAATATACTCACCATCCATGTCATCAGGAATTTGCAAACTGAAACAACGAGATACAGATATGCACTCGTTAGAATGCTGGAAATCTTAAACACTGACAACACCAAATCTTGGCAAAGACTTGGACCAAGAAGATTCATTGCTGGTCAGAGTGCAAGGTGGTATAGCCACTCTGGAAGAGAGTTTAGAGTTTTCTTAAGATAATAAGCATACTCCCAACATATGACCCAGCAGTCATGCTTCTTAATACTCAAATGAGTTGAAAATTTACATCTGAACAAAAACCTACAGATGGATGTTTAAAGCAGTTTTCTCGATGACTGCCAAAATGCAGAAGCAACTGAGATGCTCTTTAGTGGGTGAACAGCTAAGTAAATGGTGGTAAAATTGAGTAACACCCAGAAATAAAGACATGAACTACCAAGCCATGAAAAGGCAGAAGGATCTGAAATGCATACTATGAAGTAAAAGAAGGCAGACTGCAAAAGTTACCTATTGTCATTCCAGCTCTATGACATTCTGCAAGAGGCAAAACCATGGAGATAGTAAAAACACAGTGGCTGACAAATATTACACATCTGAGAGTGATGAACAGGTAAAGCACAGGGGTTCAAAGCTAAGAGAATGGACGCCATGAACAAACCCTAAAGTAAACTATGGGCTTTAGGTGATGTGTGAACATAGGTTTATCAAGTTTTTTAAAATTTTATTTTAAAGACAAAAAGATGGAGACATCTCAACCAGAATAACACAGAAAAATAAAGGAAATACAAAATTATAGAGAAGATAGGGATGCTGTATTACATAATGTTACCTTCGCATTTGTTAACACAAAAACAAAGGAAATACAAAATTATAGAGAAAATAGTAGGGAATTAGCACTGGACACTGTATTACATAATGTTATCTTTATCTTTGTTGCTCAGTTATACAGATGATAGCTTGTTGGATTAATCAATTTTCTCCACCGTCTTCTCCGTTGTTCTCTCACCCAGTCAGTCGTCTTCCCTCTGATAATAACTGTACTTTTGGGTTTATTTACTCCCTCAGGCTCTCACATTGGGAAGAGACATGGCTGCTTCAAATTATGCTGTAACAAATGTGTGCACACAGATTGCTATGGCAGGAGGTGGAAAAGCACCCATCCTCAAAGATGGTAGATAGGCAGGGAACCAGGTTCACTATGGTCAAGCCCCCATTGACAAGCCCTCAAGGCCATCGGGGTCCAGTTGAGTCGTTGGGGTTACACAGTGAACTGCCAGGCTCTGCCTTGATGCAGCGCACCTGGAGGCCAGGTCAAGTCCTTGGGGTCACCCCAGAGGACCACCGGGCTCTGCCCCATCGGGGTGCTCCCAGGGGCCCAGTCAAGTTATCAGGGGCAAACCCACAGACTGTCAGGCTCCACCCCATCGAGGCACTTCTGAGGGCTTGGTCAAGTTCAAGGGGTCACCCCTGAGGACCGCTGGGCTCTGCCCCATTGCAGCACTCCTGGAGGCTGGTCCAGGACCTCAGGGTTTTCGTGTAGCCTAGAGGGAGCCCCCTCCCCCTCAGGCTGCTGAGCTCCCTGTCACCGTCCCCAGGGTCCCCTCACAGACCACTAGTGTCTCCCTGCAGGCCGCCTATGACTCTTTGGAGGCTGCCCCAACCTAGCTAGAGTAGCGGGTCTGCACCCTAGTTCCAGGTCTTTGGCTCCTCCCACCTCTTGATCTCCAGTGCTGCAGCTTCCCTCCCTTAACAGTTGGGCATTGGGTGCACTTATGATGCTGAGCACAAGTGGCATGAGGTCTCCCCCACCCATGCTGAGGTAGTCTAGGGTGTGTACTAAGTTTAGTTATTAGTTCCAAGAGAGAATTGGAGGGTTTTCTCAGGTCTTCTGTGTAGAGTATGTTGTTGTCTCTCGGACTCCAGGACTGCTGCTTTTCATGTAATTTGTTGTTATGGGTTCATACAAGGTTCATATATGCAAGCAGTATAAAGTCCCTCTTGGCACTCATATTAGTAGTTTAGGGTGAGTCCTGAAGCCCATTGACTCAGCTCATTGCTGTCAGGGACACATGTTGAGTGCTCAGGCCACCAACACTCAAGGTGCTCAGAGAGGGAGTTCAGGGTAGGAACTAAAGCCTGGTAACTCAGCTTGTGCTTCCTGCTTGGTGTTGGAGTGAGAAGGGCATGGGGCTGTGTGGTCCACCTCCATCTGCAGCTCTCTCTTACTGTTGTGCTCCAGTTCCCATTTGTTCTTTGGCTGGATCCCTGGGAATTGCTGTGGCCCTGGGGTCGCTGCCACTGCTCTCTGCTGCTCTCTGCTGGTAGCTGTTCACACAGTGGAAAGGCAGGAGGCCATAGCCTTGGGGCAGGCATAGAGCTGGGTGTGGTGGGCTGTGTACTGGTTGATTTGACTCCGCCTTGCCTCACGGCACTGATTAGAAAGGTTGCTGCAGAGTGGGTATGCTGCTTTAGTGGCTGTTGTAACTTTTCATCCTCACATTGGGCTCAACAACACCTCCCAACTGCCACTGCCTCTTTTCTGGGCTACACCTTCTCCACTAGCTTCAGCCCAGCTCTCGGAACTCTGCTTTCCCCTGGCTGAGTTGGGAGGCTACCACGAGCACGGACCTCTGAAGCTGAAGCTGTGGGTGCCAGAATGAGGGAGTGGGCTAAGGGTGTGTATGGAGCAGTGACTCCCTCTTCCACCTCCTTTTCCTCTAACTGCGCCATGGTGGCCCTCCGAGCTTTTCCTCCAGGAGAGGTCTTGTTTGCTCTTTCTGAGGGCTTTAATTCTCATTTCAGATTCTTCCTGGGTCCAGGGGACCCACTTATCTCCTTCTTGTCCTTCTCATTTTGCTATATTCCAGTGTCTGGGTGGCGATATTCCAGGAAGATCTTTTCTCTACTGCTTACCTGTTTGCCATCTTCCCAGAAGTCTTTGGTTTATCAATTGTAACAGGTATGTCACTGCTGTTGAGACACTGACAGTGAAGAAGGCTTTGGGTAGGAGGGCCAGGGTCAGAAACCCTGCTGAATTTAGTTGTGATCCTGAATCCAAAACTGCACTAAAGCTAGTTCTCTCTTTCTGTCTCTCTCTTTTTAAGTATATGTGATATATAGAATTTGTAAGTACTCTCTCTATATAAATACACTCAGATACTTAAAGACTTCAATAATAGAACTTTGCTTTTCAAGTCTAGTACTAATTCATTTATTAGCGATGAAAGCACCAGTTTGCTTCAGATTTCAGCCTCGTTCCTGGGTGGACACTGGCTGGACAGCTGTGGCCTGGACTCTCACAGCAAGCCTTTCTAACTTCAGGAAAGGAACCAGTGAGCAGCACGGCAAAACAGCTACCTCAAGGAGAAGTGAGGAGTTCTTGTCTGTGACAAGGCAAGATGAAGACATGAGGACCCACCAGGTACCTCTCCTGTCAGCCTCACATTTGACATCCTGAGCATCTTGTTCCACCATTTCTGGTCCTGTCCTGAAGGAAGAGTGCCCCCATGATGCTGCTAGTGAGCTGCAGCCTGAGAGGTGGAAAGCCTCACTATTGATGTGGAGGCAGAAGCTTCAGAGAAGGGGCTGGGCTCATCTCACGGGTGGATGTTTGTTAGGGTTTGGATCTGAAATGTCTCTAACAGGCCCACATACGCACAACTTGGTCGCCACCTTGTGGTGTCAGTGAGGGGTCTTGGAACTTTTAGTAGGTGGAGCCTTGTGGGAGAAAGTTATGTCATCGGGGGTGTGACCTTGAAGGGGACATGGGAGCCCTACCCCTTCCTCTGTCTCTCTGCTTCCTACCCAACATGAGGTGAAGAGGTTTGCTTTGCCATACACTCCCACCATGATGTTCTGCCCCACCATGGCTCAAAGTGAGGGAGTCAGCCAACCACAGACTGCACCCTCTGAACGGGGCCAAACTAATGAACTGCCTGCCTCTTTATGAACTGATTTTCTCAGGTGCGTCTGCACAGGGATGGAAAGGTGACTGACATGGAGATGAGGACCATGGGAGTGGTGACACTGGATGAGGCTACTTTTCACAGCTATTGTGACACCAGGGATGTTTCAAGGGGAACAGGAAACACTTTTAGCTTTAAAAATGATCACATATTACTCAGCCCGGGCCACATATGGAGTGAGTTCAGGTGAGGTAGTGTGGGTAGATGAGAAGGGGCAGGGGCTTCTCATTGAACAGGACCCCTGAGGCCTGATCAGACCAGATGGCCACTTCCTTGCCATCTTCCTCCCTGTCTCTTCCACACCCAGACTCTGCTACCATTTCCACATACTCCATGAAGCTCAGCAAGATAGCACCCTTACTGAGCTGGAAGAGTGGAAACGCTGGTGTGCTTGGTGGGCTCCTGACAGGATTTAAAGCTTGGACACTGAAAGGGTAAACTTTCCCTTAAACCAGCTTCATAGCTGTGAAGTGAATTCATACCACTGGGTCTCCATAAAAACCCAAGCAAGGGATGTGGTGTATGTTGACAGACCCCAAACATAAGAACTGATACATTCTCACATATGAACATGCATACTCTCCCAGACTCATAAACATAGACACAGTTACACGTGCATAATATACTACCACAGACACAATCACACACACACACACACACATGGAGTTACTTTCCCAAATGAAACCGAAAACGCCTTCCCTACTGCTCAGAAATTGCAATGAGGTTTAACATGTATAGATGCTTTCTCACCTGATTAATAGATACAAAAGACATGTGTTTATGGGCGGCAGGTATAGCAGGAGAGTAAGTAGAAGCATATACAGGTTCCTATAGAGCAAAGCAAGAGGATTAGAGGTAAAAAGAGAAGATTTATCAGAGCAGGGCAGGGCAGGTGGGTTGGTGCGGGGGGACGAAAACAAGGCCTTGTCTACCAGAAAGTTAATGTACTCATTGCAATTTCAGTTTTCTTTTCAGGAGGGCCCATTGTGATGCTAAAACTACTAAAATCAATCTGCACAATACCTGGGTCAGTTCTGTGCAGTAACTGAATGAATTAACAAGACGATTACTGCAACTCATGTAAGATAGTTACAGAGAGGGGCGTCAAGACCGTCACTGACAGTTGTAACACGAACAGAAAACCTCACCTTCTTTAAAATATTTTCATTACATGATTAAAAAACAATTAAGGTCAGAGGATTAGCTCTGAAGGCTGGACAGAGGCTCTGTCCCACCTAGGATTGAAAACCAGACAGGAGGGCACCAAGGGAAACTCTGTGATCAGAATTAGACCCCGCAGAGTGAAAGGGAGTGTCAGCTGCGGCCGGGTACTTTCAGAATGAGCACCTTTGCTTGTTGGGGGGGACAAGCTCTTGCCTCTTTAAATGTCCTTCAAAGCTTTATTTTTCTTCCAGAAAAAGCCTTTCAGAGAAACAAGAAACAACCCTAAATCTCTGAGTCAGCCTGACTCATTCTTTCTGGATGACTTAAATTTTGCTCATTATAATTAGTCTATTCTCTGCTCCTCCCGGGGGAGGGGGAGTCCTGTCTTCTATTTCTTTGAACATGACATGTGTGACCTTGAACTGAGCATGCCCAGCAATGTGCCTGCTCTACACAGGATGAGGAGCCCTTCCTCTATGAACACAAGTCCACGACCACAGCCCCTTGCTCTTCCTGTTGTGGGAGGCGCCTCTTTCAGAATTCTCTCCAGTGTCCGCCTTCCTGCTAGTAATAAACCTTCCTTTGCGCTTTTCTCTCCTGGGCTCGCTAATGGGCTGTGCACTCACCCCAGGGAGCCCACTGTGCTCAGTTACAGAAGGACAGCTGTGCTTGCGTCAGGCTTACCCAAAGCAGATTAGACATGGCATTATCATCTGTAAATCCTCCTTCTTCCTACAGGTTAAAACAAACAGAGACGTTGCAGAGGGCTGCAAGGGAAGGCTGGTGAGGGTACCTGTCATTTCCAAGTGCTCGTGCCTGGTTCAGCCAGAAGCATGCAGGTATTCACAACCCAGTGCTCACATCCCTCACAGGTACCCCAAGGAAACCCCCCGAAGCAGGAGGATGACCTTTCCTTTGGAGGTCACCGCACCAGCCTTGTGCGCCGCTCCCCCAGCCTGGCTCTGAGCCTCATTCCCCTCGATTATGATTTGGAATTTCAGTGACAGAGGGAATATGACGGTGGCACATTCTCCTTCCTTGAATTTTCAGGAATTTGCTGGGAGATGTTCTAGATCTTAGCTGCATTCACTGACTGGATCAGGACTGAAGCATGCTGGGGTATCCAGTTCTCAGCTGGGATTCAGAAACAAGCTAGGTGGCATATAGCTCATTCCTGTAATCCCAGCACTTCAGGAGGCTGAGGCAGGAAGACTGTACATTTGAGGCCAGCCTGCAGAATTTTGGGCTTAGTGAGAAATTGTCTCAAAGTAAAGAAGGACTAAAAGGGCTGTGGATGTAGCTTTTAGAAGGGCCGTGGGTTCAGTCCCCAGTGCTGATGATAAAACCAAAACAAGCACAGGATTTTTAATGTCCCAAGAAATGTCAGATACACTGGCATGCTGGATAATTACTTTTTTTTTTTTTTTTGTATTTTAGCTACCAGGGATTAAATCCAGGACCTCATGCATGCCAGCAAGCATTCTACCACTGAGCTACACCCTGAGCTATATCCCCAGACCTTTTTATTTTGAGTCAGGGTCTTGCTAACATGCCCAGGCTGGCCTTGGATCCTCCTGCCTCACTTTCCTGAGTAACTGGCATTATAGGCTTGTACTACCCTTTTTTGCTTAAGCACAGATCGCACCCCCACTCCAACCTACAGTGCTGACTCAGGACCTCATTAATGCTTGACAAGTGCTCCGCCACTGACCCACACCTCCAGGCCCTGGGTATTTATGTTAACAAGAGGACATGAGTATCACCATGGATGCTATAATGTCAAACAGGCTGAACTGGGCTTGGAATTTAAGATAATTTTTTTGGTGAAAACAAAACCTGCAACTTGGTTGTGACAAAGAGGCTCCTGGGAGACTGCTCTAAGATTTTGTCTCATTTTATTCTTTCCTCTCTCCAGTGGAATCAGTTAACTCTGGAGGAGACAGCACGAATCATGCTCCGGAGCATGCATCCCACGTGATGTGGACCAGGCCAAATCTGTAAATTGCGTGGCTTTGCTGCCTTTGGAACTAACTGCATGCTACAAGGAGCAAAATTGTTTAAGTCAAGTTGGCACTGCCCTGGACTAAACTGAGCACAGGAGAAAGAGAAGGGTGGCAGCAGAGGAAAAAAAGAAAGAACCTAAGTGATTTTTCATAGCGAGGGACAGCCCGCTGGGTAAGTACTTAGTGTGCCTCAGTTCAGATCGTCAATCCTGAGCACGGAGAGGAGTGAGACCGGAAAGTGAGGGACTGCTTCTAAGTTCCATGTTCCCTGAGACCTAAGTGGAATTTTAGAGCTCAAAGGAAAACTCTTGGTTCTCCAAAGGCTATTTAGGGCCCTGAACAGGGCCCTTCTACTGTAAAGGGCTCCAAAGCAGATGCACCTCAATGTCTTTTCCGATGAGACAGCGCTTTCAAAGGATCAGAGTGGTCACAAATTTTCAAGGCCTCCTATTCTTTTTCTGAATGTGGCTATGGAACATGAAGTTACCTGTGTGGCTGCCATTACACTTTCACTGGCCAGGTTGCCATTACACCTTCACTGGCAGCCCATGTATGGCATGGATTCTCACAGGGGCCACGAAACGGACCTCCTGGATCCCCACCATGTCCTGCCCCTGCTGTACTCCCAGACCTGCAGCCCATAGGTCAGGGCTCATGACACACAAAGTGGCAGGATGAGCTGCAGAATGTTTGGCAGCCATGGATAGGCGCTGTGTGGTAAATTCGCAGATTCGGAAGGAAGTGATGACCTGACCAGGAACCCAGCTCCTTTCTAACCGGATGTGGTAAGAATGGAAGTCCCTGCCCTCCAAGCAGCTCTGCCCGGCCGAGTTCCGAAGGACCCACACACAAGCCCCATCTGCATGCACATGTGTCCAGTGCCATCCCTCCTCCAGGGCAGTGGTCACACAGGCCATTCTTCACGTAAGACGCCTTGCCTGAGCACAGCACAGGAGGCCCTGAGATACACGGCCAGCTGAAAACCACGAGATGTCAACTGAACTTGAGATTCCCCAAGGTCGGCAGTGAAGATCCCAAAATAGACTGGCTTACTTGAACTTCAAAGAGCTTACTGTTTGAAGCCAAAGTGGACCAGGCAGCTGGGGAGGGCAGGAAGAATGAGTTCGCGAGGGCCACAGTGTCAGTGGCAGGCAACAGTCCAGAGACAGCAGTGCATACCCGAGTCCCAGTCAGGCTTAGAGCCCTTCCTTGGGCTTTCAACCCCAAGACTACTGCAGGGTGAGCCAGCTCCGGCCCTCTCCAGACCTTAGCCTTGAGTGTGGGCAGTTCTGACTCGTCCTCTGCCATGGCCTCTGTGCTCAGAGGAACCTCAGTTTTTCCAGTGGGCAACACTGCCCTTGGGGAATCTATCTTGTTTTGTGCTTTTTAGCTTCCTTTTAATTTTCACCTGGCTGGTGAGGGCCTTCAGCTCCTGAAGGCCTGGGGACAAGCAAAGGATATCGGCCACTGCTCAGTGCCATTACGTGTCAGTTGACAGCTTTGCTTGTGAAGTCTGTGTTAGAGTTGTTTTTGAGTCACAAATTTCAAGATTCTTTTTTTGTGTGTGTGGCAGTGATAGAGATGGAATCCTAGGCCTTATGCTTGCTGGGTAAGCCTCGACCACTGAGCGCTGCCTCCAGCTCCAAGGGTCACTGAAATAAAGGTTGTGGGCTAGGAAGATATATCACTATATTGGATGGACCTAGCTATCGCTTACCTTGAAATCTACATTTCACATGTACACATTTTAATGCTCTCGATATGCTTGAGAACTTTACCAATGGCTGAGATGGAATATCTTCAGTTATCATCTTTAACACCACAAGAGAGAATTCAAATTGCTGTTTCAGGGTCCCCTATGCAGACACAGAAGTCCCACAGAGAATAAGGTCCAACTCTGGACTCACAGTGTGTGTGCATCTCATTTTTATGTAAGTTCCTTAATGTATAAAAGTCACATTCATAATTTCTCTCTTTCACAGATGCTTATTTTTTTCATTTTCGAGATGGGGCCTGCCGCTGTTCTGAACCCTGAGGCTCTGGTGACCTTCCAACCTTAGCCTCCAGTGTAGCTGGAAATGCATGGCTGCGCCAGCACAGCCGGCTGAGATACTTTACTTTAGAACTACAAGAGGTCCACACAACCAACTAGTTGGGACATTTTTTTCTTTTCTATTTAAAGACTTTAAACCCTAGACATTGGCTAGTAGGCCTGACTCACATGCTGTCCCTTTGCCTCCAGCCAGCAAGTGCATTTGGAGTTGGAGGGCCAGCCAGCACAGATGTCACCATCAGTTTTGAAAGTGTGTACAACTGCTCAAAGGCTGGTCATCGTTACATTTGTAATTTAACAACTCTTCAATGCTCTTGCATACAAGTTGCTGGCGAGTATTGGTCTCCATGTCTGACTTGGTTTTATTTAAACTCATAACGTGTTGCTGTACTCTCCATACAAGGGCACACCTCCTCATTACGAAGCAGGCTGCAAATTGTGAAGAAAGTGCTCACAGACCACAATGATGTCCCTATTGTTTTATACTTAGGTCTTAAATCTCTGCATAGGAAATTCAAGTCTGTATACTAAATGCAGTGTATAGCTGTTAGTAGGGAACTGAAGTGGTTCATTTGATTCACATTCTAAAGCCAGACTTCACTTAAGAAAATTTTCAACTGTGTGCACAATTTACAACTTAGGTCCTTGCTTGCTGAGGCCTTATGCAGGATGCTGCTATCAATTCCACCCTAAGACTTGACCTTTTCATGGATTTCAGCAAACTCAAGACAGACTAGGCGTTTAGCCTAAGGGCAAGAAAGCACCTAATGCTCCCCAAGTGGGGTTAGTAAGCCACACATGCTTGTTTCCAGGTGCACTTTCAAACCTGATGAAGTGAGAATGCTTTTTCCTAACATGGAAAGCGTTACCTTCTTTTTAAGTGACTGCTCCACTTCCTGGATGTGCAGGCTGCTGGTGGTAGGTGCTTTGCCATACTCCTGCTTTCGGTTAAGTCTGTTCTTCCAGTCTTCCTCGCCGCTCTTCTTCAGCAGTGCTAGTCTGGGGGGGGAACGGCAACCACAGAGCAGTCAGCCCCGAACTCTGCAAGCAGAGCAAAGCTGCTCTCCAAGGTGACCCTGAAGATATCTACAGTTGAGGGAGAATCACAGTTGGAATCTGATTGCTAGGAAAAACATGCACTACTTCAGCAAAGAAATGGTTGTGGATTTTCCTTGCTCTCCAGCTGAGGACAAGAGATGAGAGCAACCATCCCCAGCGAAAATGTCTTCTAGTGGCCGCTTCTGGTCACTTGTTGGAATAACATTAGAAAATGAAAGTTGCATAGTTCTTTGCAGAAAATATCACAGAAATAGGTTTAAAAACATAAATATATAAAAGCGATGAAAAACATTAGTATACATTTCAATTAAAGAAAATTACAGACTTTATAATGTTTCTCTTCCTATGCTAAGTCTTGTTCTTTTCTTCCAAATGAACTTGGTCTTTCCAGTGCATCTTCATACAAAAATGATTTTCTACAAACCCATTTAAAAAACTATCATCACTTCAGTTTTCCCCAAGGCAAAGAGAGCTACAAGAAAAGAATCTAATTAACTAAAATTTTTATCTAACCTACTTTTGTTCAACTCTGCTGTGACTGGCTGTAAAGCTGCTCAGAGACCATAATCTTGAAAAGTCATTTTCATGAACATGATGTTGCTTTATAAGTCTTGGGCATTTAAGCTGGACAAATATGGAAGAAATAAAAATCACAAAAGCAGTGGTCATAGGAATTATTGGAGCTGATGTTCAAACATCTAAATGATTAGGAAAAACAGACCCTTTCTCCTCTGGGATCAGGCTGATGGGCTAAGTCTTATTACCGGTTCCCAGTCCAGACCCTGGTATGCACAAGCGCTGCAGTGCTAGCCAGAAGCCTGGCTATTGTCTCCACTTGGGTATCTCAGTTTTGCTTTCGGCATTTGTCCTGATCTGGACCACCAGGTCCCTAAAGGCCCGCTGCTAAGTTCCCCAGTGGCATTAAATATTTGAATTGGAGATAGGACGGTACGTAAGATAGGACAATACATACTCTGTGATAAAATCTTGTTAACAAATAAGAAAACATGTTTCGTACTACTTAAACATGAATTCAAGGCTAGGGATGCAGTTCAGTGGTAAAGAGTGGGTTTAACATGCATGAGGCCTTGGGTTCGCTCCCCAGCATGCACACTGGCCACATAGCGGAAGACAAGACATGAAGTGAAGGACTCCCTGCAGGAGCCAGGAGCGCTGAACTTGCATCCCAGCCCTCTTCTCCACTCTCATCCCTTTCCTCCCTTCTAGTCCTTCTTTCTTTCTGTTCTGTAGAGCAGGTAAGACCCCACATGCCCCTTCTATAAAGATGGCGCTCTCCCACCTGTCTATGGCAGAGCCCACATCAGGCCTCCATTCGGTTTTCAGTGTTTAGAGCGCTTGACCTGCTTCACGCACTGGGTCCTGTGTTTGGAACGTAATATCTAATGTCCCTTAAGTGCTTTAATCTGCACTGGGTCCCGGACAATGCCTAATCATTTATCTCTTTCCCAATTATTTTGAATGAGTCGATTTTACTCTAATAAAAAAGAATCTCTCAAAATAAAATCATTAAAAGAAGTAATTAGCACCTGCCTTCCACATGAGAGCTTTCCAAGGTCTCAAAGCATCAATAAATCAGACTTTAGAACAGGCAGCCATCAGACCAGGTGAAGAGGGTCCTCATCCTCGCCTTGTGAAGGAAGCTGTCCCTCATCCACTGTCTCCTTGCAGAGGGGACAGAACCAGCTTCTATCTCTCACTTCACCTTTGACTCAAAGTACTTATTCTTCCTGACCATATACCTTGTTTATCAGACTGGATCCCAAATGATTTAAGAGAAAAGAAGCAAATTCATCCCTTGAGTGGGGTTCATTAAAAATAATGAGCTACAGTCTTGGAGGACTTTCTGCAAATGAAGTCCCCCAGTGTTGGAAGCAATGACAAGACCACTTAAATAATCCTGTGGCTTCTCTGAGGAATCTGGAACTGGTTCACTTAAAAAAAACATAGGTGGGGGCTGGAATCACTTCTCTTGTCCACCTCACACTCTGCATTGGCACAGTAACCTCCGGGAAACTGGCTGCTGTTTCTCCCTCCTGACAGACAGGGTTTTGCGTGCAGACAGCTTTAGGGTGTATGTCAGCACTGAGCAGGGCTCTGCTGTTGGTCGGTGATGCAGGGACATGTGATTCCTCCCTGCCTCCCATCAGGCAGCTTGGTTCGGGCCCCCCCTCCATTAACTGACCAGACACTTGCTCCTTGCTCTTTCAGTCGTAACGCAGAACTCCAACTTCCTTATAATGTTCACCCTGCTTGCTCTCTGGATGGCCTTCAAACAATCCCTCTATTCCAAAACCCTGAAATTTTGCTTCTAAATGGACTGGCACGGTCATCATTCAGGCCTTCCAGAGTCTACAGAGTAACCAAAATAATATGGAAGAAACTGTTTTTCAACTGAACCCACATGGTGCTGGGATACATAGTGCAAATGATGGATAACTTCAAAATGGCGTGCACCACAACCTGAGCACGCTATTCCAGTCCTTTAGACACCCTGCTTGGAGTTTCACAAGCAAAGGGGATGGGAACTCTTTCTCAAAGTGTTCTCTCCTCTTGCAATCTCACAGCCTTGTGCTCACCACAGACGGTCACCCACGGACAGGGTTACACGTCTGGGCCTACATGTGACATGCATTCCTGCCTGCGCAGTTCAACAACTGTCAGTGCTGAAACACTTGCCAAGTCCCAGCACAGTTTGCAAGGCTGTGATGTCCTGAGCTGGACATGTGCTATGTCTGAGGCTGGGGACCCAGTGAGTGTACGGCATTGGCCTATGAAGCCCAAACCTGGCCTGGGGCCAGTGGGATGTGTGCTTGCCAGGTCACTGGGGACATGTCTGCAGCTCTCGCCAGATCGCACACTTTCCCACCAGGGAATTCTGGCCGGAGAGCCCTGGTTAGAACAAATCTTTCAAGCTCAGAGCAGTCAGCCGCGGGTCAAATATGGGACAGGCAAATAAGTGTCCCTAGGACTGAAATAAGGTGTATTTTTCTCTTTTTAGAAAAATTCCCTCATGTTAGAGAAATGTAAACAACCTTCCAGTCTTCAGATAGAGCCTAACAGCACTGACTTGTACTTACACTGGGGTCGCATTCTTGGCTAGTGTGCAGGCTAAAGTGCCCTTCTCATGTATTTGTATTCATGTATTTAACTTCAGTGCTGGCGAACTGAAAGCCAGAACCCTGACATGCTAAGCCTGAGCCCCACCAGAAACACGGGCTGCCAGCAGGCTGTAGCAGGGCTGATGTTTTCTCCCAGGAGTGAGGTCCTGCTCTCTCAGGACTGAACTGGTTACCCCAGGGCCGAAGCCACCCCTCAGGTTTTGCCAAAGCCCTGCAGGCCTGCTTCCCTTCTGCCTGTGAAGCAGCCCAAGACCAGCCATGGCCACTGGCCCTTGGACTTCCTAGCCTTTAAGATTGTGAGTCAAAATAAACATCTTTCCTTTATTAATTAGCCAGTCTCAAGTATTTTGTTACAGCGACAGAACACAGATCAAGACAGGGCCGCAGCAGAGATGTGAGAGGGAGAGGGTGAAGGGGGAGGCCCTCTGTCCTGTACTGCTCTCGCGTGAGCCTGGGGGTTCGTGGGGGCCTCACTCTGACCCACTCCACCCAGTGCCCCGTGTGAAACGGGGGCTCTTTCACCCTGTCTCTCCCTCTTCTCCCCAGCATGAGCACAGACGGTCCAGCAAATGTGGAAATAAGCTTTCCAAAGGCCCAGGGCGCTGTTTAAAAGGCACTGATGATCTTATCCCCACATAACAGAAGAGCTACGTCATTCACAGCACTTTTCGAAGAAGTTCCCCAACAGGCATGATCTGAACCAAATCATTTACAGATATAAAATAGTGGTTTTTATTGCTCTTGTGGTAAAAGGAAATTGCACCCGAAGTTTTGTGCTAGTTAGGGCTCAAACTTGATATTTTAGATGTCAGGAAATATGAAAGGAACTTTTAGATATGTTTTTATAAGCATCAAACATATATTGTAAAAGAGGAGTGCAAGGAGGATTTCCTATCATTTCTTAGTTCTTATACTTTTTATCTACAAATGAGGAAACACTGCCACCTCGTTAGCACTAGATGAGACAGTGCCTGCCGAACTCTTAGGGCCATGCAGGAGGACAGAACACTTAGTGGCACTGAGTGTGGAAAACTCTCCACAGTCACAAGCCCAGTGGGGGTGGGGGGAGCGCAGGCCCTGAGGTTCAGCATGCCTCAGGGTATGGCTGCTCAGACATGAGAAAGGAACTCTGGGTTCCAGGCTTTGTTTCCTAGAAGCTCAAATTATAAAGTGAAAATGTAATTGAAACAAGCCATGTGTGCACTGTGGGAGACCTGGATGCAAAGACAAGCACCTGTCCTTCCAGTTACAGCAGAGGCTGAGGCGGGAGGGTTACTTGAGCCCAGGGTTCAACACAGCAAAAAGAACTCGTGAATTGAGAAAATTAACACAGAAGAAGGGGAAAATTTCTAATACTAATGTGCAGCCAGAATTTCTGTCCCCTTATGATGTTGTCCAAGTTCTGTTAGCTACTAAAACATCAATATGAAGGTGATATGGGGCAGTCTTCTGAACCACAGGAGAGGCAGGGACCAGCTTTGTTCATTACAGGTCCTGGGGGCTCTGGAGCTGAATCCTTCCATGGGTAGAAGGAAGTTAGCAAGAGATTTAAATGTCCTTGGATTTTATGTCACCCCAGGAGAGAAAGGTAAAGCCCAGAGAAATACGTGAACAACATTTTAAATGGGCCAAACTTCATCCTTTCAAATTTGCAAGAAGAGATTGCAGCCTCATGTAGGCAGAAGCTGTTGTGGACAGATTGTAAAGTCATGTAGTTTTGTCATTTTCCACAAGGTACCAACAAAAGTATTCTCAAGGAAAGGGAGAAAGATCACTGGTGATATATTTTGTATTAACATAATGTATGACAAACATAAATGCTAAATAAAGTGCTCTCTGTCCTTGTCCAAAGGGAGATTTTAACAATTAGGGCCGAAGATATGGTGCTTGCCTGTGTACTCAATGCCCTGGGCTCCAGACCCAGCACCACCCAGAAAGAAAGAAAGAAAGAAAGAAAGAAAGAAAGAATGAGAGAGACAGAGAAAGGAAGAAAGAAAAAAAGAAAAAGAAAAGAGAATAAGAGAGAGAGAGAGAGAAAGGAAGGAAAAAAGAAAGAAAAAGGCAGAGAAGCAAAATAAAGTGAACTGCTGTCTCCTCAACCGGCATTCCTAGTTCTTTGAGATTTTGAAAGGACTTGGTCTGGAGCCTCTCTGACACAGTGATTACTTAGGGGCCCTGCTGACCGCTAGGAATCTGCTATACATACTCAGCTTTGAATGCACTTGAAACCTGACAGTCATCCTTGAGCTTTTCAGATGTCCAACCATAACAAGGTGAAGAAATTGCACTTTTAAAATATTTCCATTTTAAAACTAAGAATTGTGTAGGTAGGGGTAAAACTACTTTGGGGAAGATAAAAATCAGCTGAAGTTTACTAAGACAGATAAGTACATCAAGAAGTAGTGTAAGGGACAGATGCAGAACTTCTTCATGCAAGGTCCTAAGACCCAGTAGAGAGGATGTATCTGAAGACATGGGTCCCTAGAAAAGCCTTTGAAAGACGGCAGTGTGAGAGCATCTCCCACCGGGATTTTACCCCAGAAATGTGTGCAGATAAATAAAACATTAGGACTGTACACAGGGTGTTTACCTTTTATCAGTACTTAGATCCCTGGGATCAAAATAGAGGCTCCTTTTTGTAGAGAGGCCTTTACATAGGCCAGACCGCTTTCCTGAGTCCTTTCTCTGTCACCCCCTCAGCCCGGCAGGCCTCATTCATTGTGCATTTTAAATAATTAATGGTGGAGGTAAATAAGATTCAACTATCCTATTAATTTGTCTGTTGAAAAGGCTATGTTCTGTTTGCTCAATATTTTATTGCTGAGGACCAGCTTGACGTGGTACGGAGAAGGCAATAATTAATATTAATAAATTGGCACGAGAATAAATTGAGAATCTGTCCTAGGCCTACATGACTTGTGGTGAGATCCCCAGCTGGCTTAAGGACAGGTTAATTTTTAAACCAATGGCTAGAGCTGAGATTAGCAAACAGTCTGTGAGGTTCTGGCACCTCAAAGCAAAAAAACACACCACCAAGGACTGGACTCCTGCAAATCCCTTCTAGCTCAGTAGTAAGTTAGCAGACAATCGGGTTACTGGTTAACCACGGTCTGCTCCCATGTGCTTTTCCAAAAATGCATTGTTTCTCAGTTCCTGCACCTTGACCTGATCAGCAGTTCACCCCCACTGCTTCCTGCAGCCACCAGGACACCCCCAAGTCAAGCTGTGCACCCAATAAAGGTCAAGGACACTGAGCCTTGAGGTCTTAGTCCTTCCTGAGTTCTGACCATCCCGGAGACCCTTGTCACCACAACATATATCTCTTGTCTGTGTTTTATTCTGTCGTCATACTCCTGAGTAGGAGATTGCTGGTCCTAGGCCAGGGCCCTGATATTTTATGATGAATGTTCCCAAAGCGTGGCTTGAAAAACAAAGAATTTTCACTGTGGCTTGACACAGAGTCTCAGGTAGTTTGAAAGAGAGAAAGAAAAGAGGGGCCTAAGCCTGACAGAGCAGAAGAACTCTGCCCTGGTGGAGATGCCAGGGAAGATCCCGGCTGGCACCACCATGAGAACAAGTGGTAGAAATGATTCTGCTAATGACCTCGGGCAGCTGGCGCAACATCTTTTAATTCAGCTTCTACCCCCGTCGCATTGTCTGCAGCTTACATCAACCATGGTTAAAGGCTAATGAGCAAACTATATCCTCAAAATTATTTAGTTCCTACTCCCTATATCCTTCCACTGAAATCTGTTCTTTCACACCTACATTATTTTCTGAATGAAATGAGGCCATAGTGCTGATACTTATCTGTATCACACTATAGCCATTCACAGCTACTGTCTGATAGAAAACTTTCAGGGCTGGGCGTAGCTCAGTGGTACAGCACTTGCCTAGCATGCACAAGGCCCTGGGTTAGGAACCTAGCACTGCAAAGAAAACAGAACATCTAAATACCGTTCACAAACCATTTCTCTTACTTCCACTAACGTAAACAAAACGTAGATTCTAACCACAGAGCTATGGACCCTATATATGAATTTACCTTCATTTCCTGTATACTTATTTACACCATCACAAAATGGTTTGTATTGTTCATTTGAATCATGAATCTCTGAAAGAAAAGAGTCCAGACTTCAGGTCCCATCAGTAGATTAAAGCATTTGATATCAAAAGAAAAGAAAAGGAAAGGAAGGAAGGAAGGAGAGAAAGAAGGAAGGAATTGGGACTACAAATAAATGAACCAAGCAAAAATCTGTTTGTTTGTTTCTTTAGGAAACTGGCTCCCTTTAGCACTGGTAAAGCAGGCACTGGGTGGACAGAGATCACCCTCAGACACCTCCACTTGCCGGTTACTCTTCTGCCGTAGCACATCTCTGGAGTCTGACCTGTGCTTTCACCTCTCGGTTCACTACTCAAGTCTTTTTCTAGGGCCAGGAGGTAAGCTCCCACCCCGGAGAATTCCCCTCCCGTCACGAGTTCCCATTACCTCTCTTTAATTGACATTGTTTTGCCGGGGGAGTCAAGGACGCCCTCTCCCGCTGGCACTTTGGCCTCGCCAGTAGCAAACATGGCACTCGGACTCTCATAGTACTTCTCCTGTAGCTGTTCAGAGGAGTCCTGCTGCCTCCAGGAACTGGGAGTTGCCGCTGGAGCAATGGATTTCCCAGCAGCGCCTGTCCCGGTCTGCTCGGGAGCAGGCTCCCCGCACTCTGCTGCTGGGAAGAGAAGCGGTAACGTCAGCATTCCTCCTCCAGGAACACTCTTGTGGCAGCTCTCCCCGGACAGGGCCGCTCTGGACCCCAGTCTGGGCATGTGGCGGGTCAGCCAGGCTGCATGGCTTCATGCAAACTTCCAACACAGAACAGAGCTTTGTGACAATCCATGACTCTGCTATGTGCAGGACACGGGATGCCGGCTTTCACCACACGCTATGTCATGTTTCTACTACTCCAAAGCAATACTTTTGTGTTTCAAATGTGCTGCACCCACCAGCCTGCACCCCTGTCCTAGTTCACACAGTGTCACCGCATTAATCAGAAGGGAGAGTAAAGCCCCACACAGTCTAGCTGACCGGTCTGTAAAACAGGAATACAGAAGCAGCACCCAAGACTGTGGTCCTAGTTACCTGGGAGGCTGAGACAGGAGGCTCACAGCTAGAGGTGAGCCTGGGTAATTTAGCAAGAGCCTGTTTCAGAATAAAACATAGCGAAGGACCAAGGATAGAGGTCAGTGCCTCCAAGGCTCAATCCCCAGTAACTCCTCCCACAGAAAGAGAAGCAGCCTGGAAATTAGAGACTGGCCTGAGTCCTTGCTCCCTGTGCACATCCAGCCCTGTGCCACCGGCCATCAGCTATCGCAGCGCCCTTAGAGCTGTCACAGAGTTCATGTCTCAGCCGCCGGAAGCTCCTACCAAAGTGTGCAAAAGGGCGCCTCTCTAGGGGAGAATATGATTCACACTGAACTCCTGACCCACTCCAGCTGTAAACTGCTTTTACAGCTCAGTTAAAAGGAATCACCATCTCGGGCAACGAATCAAACAGGGGCGAAACGCCCTGCAGTTTTCTGAAACTCCAGGCACAGTGGTAATTTACCTCTGAGCGAAAACCTTCTTTTGGGGGCATTCTCTGTGTCCGCCTTGTCTTCAAAGGGCAGCCTGTCCTCCACGGCCACGCTTACTTGTGCGCTGCTTCTCCCAGTGGAAAATCCCTTCAGCTCATCACCATGGTGGGCAGCGGGGGCAGCAGCGAGCTCCAGGCTTCCTTTCCTTGGAACTGCGTACTTGGGCTCCTGGTGGCTGTCTCCTTCCCTGGCCCAGCCCACGAGGACGGAGGATGGCTCTGCTTCCTCTGAAGACCTGTGCGTTCTGCCGCCGTCCCCGGCTGTCACAGTGCCCCGGCCTTCTGTCTCTGCACATTCTCTCCACATTCCTTTGCTCCCACTCCCCACCATCAAAGGCGGCCACGCCTGAGGCTTCAGAATGCTTCTAACGGGAGAGTCTGAACTTTCCACTAGGGGAGGAAACTTAGCATCAGTGTTGCCTGCACTGTCCTCGGCGGGTGGCTTTGTCCGAAGCTCCCCTGCGTACATGGGGGTGGCTGTGGAGAACGATGTGGACACAGAGGTGCTCACAGTGGGTGGGAAAGGGATGAGCTTCCCGCTTTGCACCTGGCAGGACACAGATAACAAGTAAGCGCCACCGAAGTGCTGGGCTGCGGGCTGGCAGCCCGCAGTGCTGTGTTCCGCGCAGTTAATCTTACTAGAAAACCGGCCCGGACAGGGTTACGTAACACCCTGCTGACAAACCCTTCTGGCTGCAAAGTAGGTTGTACTTACTACTTTCTCTCTCTGAAACAGCCTCATTCCACAGGATTGTGCAAGTGACTTATGAAGACAAGACAAACACACCTAGCGCGGTTATCCTCCTTAGGGATGGGCCAATTACCCGGTCATCCCTCGGTAATGCAGTTTACCACAAGATCACCTTCCTTACAGCACGGACCTAAGAGCAACGCCTGCTGCTTTCACTGGAGAGCACATACACCAGCGGGGATGACAGACCAGCACCCACCTGTTCCACCTCGCCAAGCGTGACTGGCTGGGTCTGATAGCGGGTGTTTGTCCTCCTCTGTCTCATGTCGATGCGGTTTCGGGTAGAAATTGCTTTTGAGACAGGCTGGGACAATTTGTTAAACAAGGCCAGCTTCTCTGCTAAGCTCAGAGTGGAGGAATCAGGTTCTCCTAGTTCAGCGGAATCTTTGCCCTCATTTGCCTGGTCCTTGGCTAAAGCTTTTTGATGAGCAGATGCCTGCAATCTGAAAGGAAAGGATGAAAAGTCAGTGGCACAGATCACAGCAAAAACCCACTGTGAGTTTTTCCCATTAACTTTCTTCCAAGTATCACTTAATTTTGCAGTGGGCTTATTTTTCCCTATGAAAGTTAGGATGGGCCAGGCAATTGCTTAGCTATTAAACAAGACAATGAATAGCAGAGGTGGGCTTGGGACACTAGCATTATTAATTTTAGAACAAGCCGATTCTTAGTTCTGAATTACTTCTAAAAAGTAAATTTCCTATTTAAGGAGCCGAAGTTGACTTGGATTTATTTTACCTTAAGAGAGACACTGTATTGTTAGTACCATAATATATAAGAAAAAAGGGAGCTGGTAAGGTGCTACTGGGGCGTAGTTAAAGTTCCCTAAAGATGTGTTTCCGGAGTAAATAACTAAAAAATATGTTCATTTGTGAACAGCATGATCTGAAACACAGGCTCTGATTTGCAGTTGCCAAATACAAATTTATAACTTTAATGATTCTTTCAGTAAAGTATTTTTTCCCTATCAGGTTCCTATCATTCTTTCAAAAGGTATGTAAGTCAAATTCCCAGTAACTTGAATGAAATTTCAGGTCGTTATAAACCCTTGCAACTAGGGCCGGGCGTGTAGCCCAGTGGTTGAGTTCTTATCTAGCACCTGTGCGGCCCTGAGAGACCCCTGGGGCTGCAAATAATAGCAGTAACAATAATGCAATAAATTCCTCTAATTTCCAGTGAGAAGGGAAGGCGGGCTTCCCATTTGTGTGGTCGCTGTGCGTCTTCAAAGGCTTCTGAGACAATATTCCTTCTGCCACTGGTAAATCTCATTCCCAAACCTAGTTAAAAAGTATATCCTGCCATCACCCCTGTTAATCACAGACTCACCGGCTGTCCGGGCCCGCCGAGAGTCAGGTACTAATGGGGATGGTGGAAAAGCCACCTGAGTCTCCAGTCTTTCTAGAGTCCAGGGCCTCAAACTGGGAGGGCAACACCCCTTCCCTGGCAGAGTCCTGCTTCTGGGTTAGGCACTGTCATTTTAATTCTTTGAGTCTTACTTCTAGCCTTTGTAATTTGACTCATACCAGTAAAACAGAGGGAATTTTTACATGGTTTGAGGACATAATTTTAAAATAACCACAATTTAAAGTACAGCAGCAAAACACCTCCGTTCAGACAACACAAATTACTTTCTCAACCCTAAAATACAACAGCACTGTCTCTTTATAAATTAGAAACAGGAGGATTTAAAAAATATATATGTATTGGTATCTAATGTGTTACAGAAAACCTGAGTGTCATCAGAATTTCAGTTACATGTTAATGTCCAGTTTTCTAGTCATCTGCAAGTGCTAGTATTTAGGCGGAAAAATGAAACTGTTTTAGGAATGATTATTGTTATGAAAAATAGAAACAAAACAAATGGACAGGTGAGTTAGTGAGACCCTAGTGCTGACACGGGACATAAACAGATGGAGTTGATGTTTTCCCATGCAGACCTTCAGTACCTTGTGCCATGACAAAACAAAATGCCACACGTCCCACGAACAACTCACTGCACTGACTTGGTGATCACACACATGAAAGGCATTCAAGGCTTTCAGATGCACCTGCTGCCCAGCACCTCGGCACTGGGGGCTACATGCAGCTGTTTCTGTCCGGTACCTGGCAGGCTGCACACAGCTCCTAGCTACAGTGGGACTAGGAAGTCTCGCCATTACAGAGTGGGCGGCCCCAGAACGTGAAGCAGGGATAGGTTCACTTTAAAAGCAATTGCCAAAGAAGGAACATCCATTAGGAGAGAGAAGAAAAGAAACATTAAGGAAAGCATAGATTTAAATTCACCAATGTTAAATCAAATCTTTTACCAAAATTATTTGCTAATTACTTTGGGGGCAAAACAAAAATCACAAAATAACTTGAAAAGCAACATAGAAAATAAGAGACAGAAGTTACCCCAAAGTAAACAGAAGAAGCATAGGGATAAGGCTTGAAAAAGATGTCCTCTTGTTTTTAGAATAAACACCCTCATTTTAAAAATTTGAAAAAGCTAAAAGCAGCTAGTAGTAACTCCATAGATTATACCCATGTTGTTTTCAATCTGTTTTTAAAAAGAATCTGTGACCTCATACAATCTGTAAGCACAGCAGAGTACACTCAGGGAGCTTCAAAAGGTAATAATTCTCCTATGTTCATTGCTTTGCCCCCATGCTTCCTATAGCAGCCACTCAAAAAGATGATTTTAAACAAGTTGATTTGCTAAGAGGGCCTAATCACAAGTCACAGGAATGTACTTGTCTTTCTAAAAACAAAAAATTGAGGCTGCAGATTTCGCTCAGTGATACAGCATACTGAACGTACGCAAAGCTTTGGGTTCCATCCCCAGCTCTGACAGACGGCAACAACCGCAAGAGAAGTCGAGGAAGAGGTGCTCAGAAGCAGCAAAATGACCTAACACAGGTTCACAGAGGTGAACTTCCACACAGAGGCCTGTGGGAATGTTCACAGAAACAAGTAAAATTAAAAATAAAAATTTTCACTTGGTGAAAACCATTATCTTAGAATGAATTACTGTACTCTGGGAAAATAATTCTGAAGGTATTGGAATATATTGCTCAAAACCCATGTTTTGTAGTTTGGGAAGAAATCAAACTGCCAACTCAGTTTCAAATGTTTTCGGTGATTATTTAAAAACAAAAAAAGAAACACCCACTTTTTATTTTAGAGATATGGACTGAAGTATTGATGGGCGAAACAATGCCTGAGACTTGCTTGAAACTAATGCAGGAGGAAAGCAGGAGCAGAGGGTGTGCTGGGAGAGAAAGACTGGCACTGGCCAGGCACTGGCGACTGCCGAAGCTAGGGGTTCATCGTATTTCATCTGTTTTCATATTTTATGCTTTTCATTATAAAAATAGAAACAACCAAAGTGAATGGGCATAAACAAAATCCTTTAACATTTTCCAGGAGTTACTGTAGCTAACGTTGCCTTATGACAGAGCTTAAGAGACTGCAGTGAGGAAAATCCTGAAATCCCACCTTCTCTGCGGCTTTCAGCTAAACCATCTTCCTACCACCTGGCTTTAAAGTAAATACTGAAACCCTCTTTTTAAAACAAGAGGAGATACTGTGGCCAGCCAAGGCCGTGCAGACTCACGTGGCTGCAATGACCACTTCCTGGGTGGTGACGGGCTGGGTGTGAGACCGGTCCTGCAGGCGGCGCAGCCTCTGCTCCACTGCTGCATTTCTGGAGCGTCTCTTTGGGACATTCTGTTCATCAAACGACTTCTCCATTTCCTAAGATTAGAAACACAGTGGGTGCTCGTAAAGTGAAGGCAGAGGAGTGGAGACGGTGAAATATCTCTGTTCTGCAGGACATAGTGAACATGCAGGGAAGGTTCCCCAAAGAATATGCGATTGTTTGCACCTGATATGTCCCCCAAAGGTCCTTTGGCCCCAGCCTGTATCTACTGAGAGAGGTTGGAACCCTAAGTGGATTATTTCAGGTATGCTGTCTAGCACAACATAGTAAGAGAACAACAGGTGGGTCAGGTGAGGAAATTCCGGAGGGGCATGTAGTGGCCAGAGGCCCAGGAGCCCCCCCCAGAGGCTTGGGTTTCACCCGTGCCATCCCTCACTCCTTGGTGCCATCCCTCACTCCTCAGTGCCATCCCTCACTCCTCGGTGCCGTCCCTCACTCCTCGGTGCCATCCCTCACTCCTCGGTGCCGTCCCTCACTCCTTGGTGCCGTCCCTCACTCCTCGGTGCCGTCCCTCACTCCTCGGTGCCGTCCCTCACTCCTTGGTGCCGTCCCTCACTCCTTACCCTGAACAGCAGTCTCTTGGCAGCTACACTTAGCTTGGCTCGCTCGTCTACCTTTCCTTCATCTGTGAAAAGCCAAGAAATGAAAACAGCCTCATTAGGAAGCACAAGCAGCACCTCTGGAACATTTTCCAAGACTGACCCGGAAATCCCTTGCGTACAAGAATAGATGAGCCAACCCAACAACGGCGTATTTTCTTCTTGGGAGGAGGCTGTTCTTTTTGCTCAGCTCAAAGGTGCTGATACCCCTGCAATTCAAACCGAACCAAAGTGTGTCTGGACAGTGATTTGACTAATGGTGATTTAAGGACAGGTTTATGAAAGGAATTTTTCCTTCTGTTGAATAGCAGCAGGAAAAAGAAAAACCTGGTTTTTTGATTCAAATCATTTGGTTTTATATTGTTCGCTTTAGGATTTTCTTAACTTTTCTCAAAAATAAGAGTAAACTCATCAAAAAATTTCAACTAGGTTTTATTACATTTACAGAAAAAAAAATCTTGCAGAAAAGCACGAAACTGTCAGATACTACATTCTTATTCTCTCAAAAAGCCAAGCCTCTTATTCCTCAAATCTAACTGAGGTGAGATGAAAACAAAGAAAAAGGAAACCAGATACTTGCCCTCAGCGGTTGGCATTTCTGAACTTGAAGTGTATCTAGGAAAGACATTAGCAAATATTAATAAAATATTAGTGGTGGGAGGAGGAGATGCAAATAAAACATCATATCAGAAGCAGAAACAGATACGCAATGAACTGTCCCATGGAACACCATCTGGCTGGCTATTCTAGCTGTGCAGACCGGTGTGCAGCTGTTAACAGACACCGTGGGGTGTGCACACACACAGTCCCAGCCAAGCACACACCTTATGAAGGGAAGCCAGGATCAAGCTGTTTAAACAGGACTGATGATTAATTTTTTGCAAACCTCACCATGTCTATGCAAACCCATGTGATAATATAAAAACTTAAATGCAAGTAGGCACTCTTTACAAGATGAAGATAAAATCCCTTCTTTATTTTCGTTGAAAATCTGGGGAACAGTCAATTCAAATTTAACAAGACTGGAAAGAAATTAACATTAAAGAAAAATATGTATTTCTCACTATCTGGAAGTAATGTGATCCTGCTGTAAAAGTTAAATTCTTTAAAAATACATTTAATAAGCCAAATATTATTCCTTACAGATGGAAGCACTGTGGAATCACCAACATCCTACATAAGCAGTGTCAGAACCATTAAGGGTGGAAAAAATTCTGTATCATTTCTCCTACTTTCCTGGACCATGAAGCTACGTGCACACATGCCTACCTATCCGATTCCTTCCGTTCTGCTGAGGTTATAGGTTGAGTTCTAAATCTCTCAGAAGTTTTCCTACTTTCACCAGGAGAGAAATAGCGTCTCGGTTTCCGGGACCCTTTCTCCCGCTCCATACCGGTGGGCAAGCCAGCTCCTCCAGGTGACGGCTCAGCCCGTGATCGGCTTTTACAATCAAAGGGCAGGGGGTGTGCAGCAGGGGAACAGGAAGACAGGGGGAGAGAATAAAGCAGAAGATTTTATGCATCTCACGCACAGATGGCTGACCCCACTGCATGCCTGTACCATGCACAGAGGAGGCAGGGCGTCCCAGACCCGCCCCCCAGTTCCCCATTAGTAGGCAGAAGCAGAGTGGTGGTTGGTGAGCTATTTCCTCTCCAGTCTGCCCTGCACACGCTAGTGAGCTAAGCTACAAGGTTCAATGCAGGACACAACACATGTCGAGAAGTGCGTCATTCTGCCAAGGGCGTGCAAGTGAAACGTCAGGAGTGTGTGTCAAAGGGCACCTACAGTTCGGGCTTCTTGCTGGCTCTGGCAGACTCCAGAAACAAATTTCGGAGCTGGGCGACGGAGACCCTGGTGTCCAGTATGCTGGGCTCTGCACAGGGCCCTTCGGCTTTGGACACCTGCAGCTCCAGCTCGGCCGAGTCCTTGCTCCTTAAGGCCTGGAGCTGAGAGGGACCTGTGAAGTCAGACAGCGAGCGGGTGCGGACCTTGTGCTTCCTCGGAGGTGCTTCCTTTCTGTGCTCTGTGGACGCGGCCTCTTGGGGCACAGGCTCACTCTGAACATACAAAACCACTTCACTCCGGCCCATCTGCTTGGTGGGCTGCTGCAGAGCCGGTGGCTCCGTCTGAGCTTCTGAGGTGATGCTGGCCTTACCTAGGTCTTCATTCCCAGAGGGCCCTTCCTGGCTTCGCGAAAGCCGCTCATCCTCCAAGGTCACCAGGGCTTCTGGGCTTTTCTCAGAAGTGTCGGGGAGGAGCACATCTTCTGCTTTCGGTTCACAGATACGGAGGGCCGGGGCATCCCTTCTCTCACCTTCTAGAACCTTCAGGGTGGGAGGCGTTATGACCCTCGGGATGGCTGAGCCCACCCAGCTGCACTCGGACACGCTTTCTGGGGTTTCTGCTGTCGCGAGCTTGCCAACGGGAACAGGGTCTGCTGGTTGGACACAGGTGCGGCCGGCCTGCCACCTGGAGCTCCCCGCTCTTCGAGGGACCCTATCGAAGGCCGAGTTCTCTGACTGAAAGCACAGGTAACGGACTGTTTGGTGTCTCCTCTGAGGGAAGGGTTCGGAGCCAAGTTCAGGGCTGCCGCGTGTGCTCTCCTCTTTCACCAGTTTCTCTCTAACTTTAACTCTTTAAGAAAGAAAAAGGGTTTAAAGGGTTTAAGAAACTGTCATGGACGGTAACTGCTACACAGGAAGAGAGCATGTGCAGACCCCAGACTTGCAGGGACGGGTAATCAATTCACAGAGCGCAAGGTGCAGGCAGATATTCTGGTGTTTCACGTAGAAACCCAGGACTTGCCACATAAATGGCTTTACCTTTCCAAGTGTGCATACGTGGCCAGTGTGGTGCCAAAATCACTGTGCCCCACGCTGAGCCTGAGAGGGGTCAGACCCTGTCCTGAAGAGGGTGGGCTCCTTTCGGCTGTTAAATGCCTGGAAGCCGCACAACAGTTCACCAGTGATCAGCCTGGTAGGCCTTAGGGTACACGGGCAGGTGCATTGAACCAGGAAGGTTTTTGCACGTTCACGTTCTGGATTGTGGGCATGTGTAGGTGGTGTCTCCAGGGTCAAACATTGTGATTTCATTGTCTCCTGGAAATGCAAATCCTTTTGTGATTTCTGATGTTTTTTTATCTTTTTAGCTCAGGACATGAGAATCTCTTTCAAAGCCCTCACTGAAACATTCACCGGCCTTTTCATGCAATGCAGGCCGCACCCATCCATCCCTAAGACAGGTGACCAGTTTGGACAGCATTACTAACAATGGTGGCGCCCAGAGTGTTAGAGAAAAGTTATTTGTGGAGAGAATTAATGAAATGAATATTCTCCACCTCTGGAATTGGTGTTATGTCCTTACTTAAAAAGTAACCTAACAAGAAATGGCTCTAGTTTGTTTGTAGGGTTATTTGAATATCTGAGAGCAGAAAGGCAAACCGTTTCTGGCCCACAGGCCTCTATCCCTGCTGCAGAAATGAAGCAGGAGCTCTGGTTGTGGTCTTGGGAGCCCTGGGGGGCACCTCATCTGCCCCTCCTAAACCTCATCGGCTTCATTTTAAATGGAAGGAAGTGGGCTGGGGGCACAGTTCAGGTGCTTGTCTCTAGTCTGCAAAGACCTGAGTTTGATCCTCCGTGTACAGATGGAAGTAACACAGCTGTAATGTGCTGTCTGCAAAGCTCATGACTTAGTGCTTTGCCTCTAGAGAGTGAGCATTTCATTGTGTCAGCTAATTCTTATTTTTACTTTTTGGAAATGCAGGTAGAAAGAAAGGAGAAACCCTTCAAACTGAGAGTGGACTGCTGACTGGGTAGAACCTTTAAGGAGGATAGAGGCATTTGGGATGGGGCAGGGGCTTTCTTGGCGAAGGTGCAGAACCCCCCTGTGAGCCGGCAGAAGTCACTAGGATGTACGTTCTATGGAACAGAGTAGTCTCTTTGGAGGATGAGCACAACCCACTAAATTTGGTAAAGATGCCTCTGTTTTTAAATATTAGGGTATTTACGTAGACTTCACTAAAGCAGGCTCAAAAGACTCACAGAAAGGTAGTTACTGTAACAGTTTGGGGAAGAGCACTCTGGGTTGTCACATTTCCCAGAAGCTATCCAGTGCTGGAGGTTCTCATACTTAAACAACTTTTTTAATCAAAAGAGGGCTAAAGTGGAGCTAGTTTTCCTGCAGAATGTGCTCCTCTAATCAGAGACTGTCTGAATGTTGTCCTCAGCAGAGAACAAAGGTCACTGTTAGGAACTCCAGACAGTGCTTTGTGCTTCCAAGGACTCATTCATTTCTAGTTCTTCCGCCTCTCCCTGCCCCCAAGTTTCAAAATGAAATGTAGGAGCTTTTGTCTGCTGTTAAAACCACCAGCCCCGGTTTAGAGACACGAGACATGAAAACGAGGGCTGAATGCAGAGAGCACCGGCACGAGGAGACCCTGGTGAGACTGGCGCCACGGGGTCCAGTTAGGCGCTCACCACAGTCCCCTACTGCCTAGTTCTACTCAACAGGTGAGAAAGCGCATTAAACATTGTCAGAGGAAGAAGCACCGTCAGTACGGATTAGAGTAACGGGAAGAGAAAAGCGCACAAGTAGACAGTGACTGGTGCACAGGATTTCCAAGTGCACTGCCTTCGACAGGTCAAGAAGACAGACAGGATTAGCGAATGTGTGGCAGGACAAGGCAGTCCGAGGGGAAAGGGCAGCACACCCACGGAACACAAGCCACATCGTCTCCACGAAGAGGTACCTGGAGGGCCAGTTGATAAGCGAAGGTGTGTCCCCTTCGGAGTCTTTCTGCAGAAACCACTCATGCTTGACCTTCCCTGCACTGCCATGCACAAATAAGAGAGCTTCAGAGAATTTCTTTTAAAGACATCAGCTTCCACACACATTGTCTTGTAAGTGGCAACCTAAAGGTTTTTAAGTAAGGAACTATCCTAGCATTTGAAAATACATAAATGCTTTTTTCCATGGCTTATATTTGTTTTGTGAAATTTCGAGAATACTTGGCTCAGTACAGATATGAAGAGGTAGAAATAAACAGATCTAAAGCCACCAAAGTATTTTTCAAGTAATTTAAAATTGTTAACAAACAGTCTGTTAGAGCTGGGCTCTGCAACACACAGACAATTATTGTGCGAGAACCTGGAATAATAACAGAAGGCAACTTAACTTCCACAAGCTTTTTTCAGGCACATTGGGAAGCATCAAACATAAAACCACTGTCTCTGTAAAGCACTACATTCTGAATAAAAAGAAAAAGAAACCCAATGAGATCACATCTTTGGCTGCTATGAGACATTTTCCTTTCATCACTGAATAACACAACTATCTCCATAGTTATAAAGGTTAATTCAGGCCAATTAGACAAATTTTTTATTGAGCTCTTATCAAATACAAAATATTGCATTGAAAGAGGCCGAGAAAAATCTTGCGTCATGTTAAGAGAACAGTGATTTACACATGCTTCCCTGCGCACTCACTGTTGCAAGATAGAATGTGACGAAGTGTTTACTCCAGGCTGAAGACAGCTTAGGAAAACCCACCGGCGAGGAAACCCTTATGCTAACAATGGAGAGTATTCACAGGAAGATGCTCGAACCATGCACCGTGCCCTCGGACCGTGCAAAGAAGAAGCAGAGACTATACGGACACGGTGCCCTAGCTCTGCACAGTAGGGACCTACCTGCAGGGGTTTCAGCACCACGCTGCAGACGGTACAGCTGAAGGCAATCACCGAAAGAGAGCAGCGTTGTGTTTATGATGGGGGCCTGTGCACACTGTTGAAACCACACATCCTACATTTAACTGCTGCAAACTACTAGTTTAGACACGGAGACATGAAAATAAGAAGGCAAAAGTGCTGAATGGAGAGGACCCTGGCAAGAGGGGAGCATGGTTAGTGTCTCAAAGAGTGAGGTTTGCTTAGGTGCTCACTACTGCCCCCTACTGCCTAATTCTAGCGAGCAGATGCGAAAGTGCTTCCCGGGGAAAACGACAACCCAAGGGAGTGCGTTCCCAAAAGTTGTCCACAGTAACTACCTTGATGTAAGCCTGTGAGTTTACTTTAATGAACTCTATGTGAATAGCCTAATATTTAGAAATAGAGGCATCTTTATCAAATTTAGTGGGATACACTTGTCCTTAAAAGGGACTTTTTTTTCATAAACTGTATATCATAAATAATTATACTCATTTAATCTTCTAAAACCATTTTAGTCCAAGGTTTGGTTCAAGCCTACAAGCAAGAGCCTGTCACCTCTAGCAACCCCTGAACTCTGTGCAATTCTATGCCTGAACTAATCCGATCCTATGCCTTCCTAAGTGGACTGAGTTTCTGGCTATTGATTGGAGTGGGATTTCCAAGTGTCTGGTCTGGATTTGAACCCCCTCTAGAATTGAGAAATCCAGGGAATGGACAGCTGGTATGGTTTAGAAGTGGCTCCCAAAGGCCCATGTGTTGGAGGCCTGGTCCCCAGCCTGCAGCTTTACCGGGAGACATGGAAACTTTAGGAAGTAGAGGTGGAAGGAAGTTAGGTCCCAGCAGAGTCCATATTGGTAGCCTGGTCCTTTCTCTTCCCGGCTTTACTTGCTGGCAGCTGCCTCTTCCTGGCTTTACTTGCTGGCAGCTATGAGGTGAGCAGCTTCTGCCCCATGCTCCTAGGTGTCCTACGGCTTTGCTACAAGCACAAAGGCGATGGGTATAAGCAACTCTGGACTGGAGCCTGTGAGTCTAAGAGCCCAAACAAACATGTCCTCTGTATAAGGTGACTCTCTCAGCTGCTTGTAACGATAACGGAAAGCTGACACATGGCTTTAGCCATGAGACTAGTTTAGACTCAGCCTTTTGGGGATGAAATCTGAGTTCACAAAGCCCCAAAAGCAGCCAGTGAATTTTTGCTTACTTCTCACAGTTTAACTTGTATGAGAACAATGACTCAAAGCCATACACAAGAATGCCAACCTCAGGCAATCTGGAAAGAGCCTTGAATTATAAACAAGAGTTATTCTGTGTGTCCTGTGGACTGGTACCACTGCTGCTATGATTAGATACGAAGCTTGTACCAGAATGAAAATGAACATCACCAAAGCCTGCTGTTTAATTCAGCTGACATTTTCTTCATAGTGGACTTTTTCAAGGAAGGAAACAGTCCCAGATTTACGTTCGGGCAAAGACTGATGAACACTTTGGAGATCTTTCTTCAAGCAGCACTGCTATCATTTGGTGATTGTTTAAGAAAACACAGAAAAACAGCAGAACATTTATCAAAAAATGATTTGTTGGGTTAGGAATACAGCTCAGTGACAGAGGACTTTCCTAGATGTATGGGACCTTAGGTTTGATCCCAAGCACTGCAAATAAAACCAAAACCCAAACCAAAAACGATTTGTTGAGTCACTTGATATATTCTGGGTGTTGGGCAGCAGCTGTGAAGACAACAGGAAAGTGACTAAGACAAGGTATCTAACCTTAAAACTATGAAAGTAACGCTATGTTAAAGTCCCCTCTACCCATGTTACAGACCAGCACAACACAAATTCATGGGGCCAGGTTTGAGAGATACTAGCTATAATTGCTGACCTCCTCTTCTGGGCGGGGCTGCCTGGCTAGTGTACTGGTTATCTGCCTCCTTCTCCCTAAGACCTTAGATGCAGGCGAAGCTGAAGCTATGATTCAGTTCATCTTATTCTTTCTACCTTGCCTCTTTGATGTACAGGGGATGGAAGTCAGGGGTGCTCTCCAGCTGAGCCATATCCCCAGTCTTTTGATTTATTTAATTTTTAAATTTATGGGGCTGGGGATATAGCTCAGTGGAATAAGCGCTTGCCTAGCAAGCGCAGGGTCCTGAGTTCGATCCCCAGTACCACAAAAAATAAATAAATAAATAAACTATTACTTTAAAATAATAATAATAATAATTTTTAAATTTTGAAGCAGGGTATCACTAAGTTGTTAAATTGCCCAGGCTGGTATTGAACTTGGCGACCCTCCTGCCTCAGCCTTCCAGAGTTCTGGGGTTATAGGCAGACACCCCCACACTCAGACTTTTCTCCTCTCTGTTTCCCAGAAGAATCATCATTAACCACAAGTCATACTAATAACATTAGGGCTTCCCAGTGTTATGTCTGGTTTGGCATCTAATATCTTTGGGAAAATGACAACCTGATGAGAAGAAAAGACCGGTTTGAATGAATAAGAACCAGAGAAAATGTAGGAGACTCTAAAAGGGATCCCAGGGGCTAAGATAGGGCTAAGTCTACAAACACCCAGAAAGACCAAGAGAGGACAGCGGATGGGAAGGGGGATTTCTCCTCTGGACCGTTCTCATTTGCCAGCAGTCCTATTAAGATGAGTTAGATGCAGTGTGGCGCCTGCTCAGCAAAGGTGGGCCACCCTTTGCTTGTGCTACTGACCTTTCACTGTCATTACTGTACCCCAGGCCTGAGCTGACGACCTCAGCAGTCACATGAAGAACTTGCTGTCAACTCTAACTTCTAGGTCAGGTGCCCATGAACTACTCTCAAGTCAGGTTTCTCCAATCCTGAACCTCAACACCGACTCATTTCCCCTGTAAGTACAACACTTTATTAAATTTCATCTTGCTAGCTCCAAACTGCTAAGGCTTAAAGAATGTCCTCCAGAGGTCCATGTGTTAGAGGCTTGGCAGCCAGAGGAATGCCACTGGGAGGTGGGAGAACCCTTGAGAGGTGGGAGAGGTCCTCGGTCACTAAGAAGGTGAGCTTAGGGGAGGGACACTGGGACCTTGGTCTCTTGTCTCTCTGTTTGCTGGCTCATGTCACATGTGGTTCACTCTGCCACAGAGCTCCTGCCTTGATGTCCAAGGCATGAACCTACCTGATCTTGAATTGGAAACTTCAGGGCAATGAGCCAAAGTAAACCCATTCACTTTGTAAGTTAACTGCCTCAGGTGTTTCATCACAGTAATGGGGTACCAACAGCTCTTCCAGGGCCATCTTCTCTCCTGTCCTCACATTCTTATTCTCTCTCTGTTTCCGTCCCTGTCATATTTCTTTCTTCTTCATCGCTCTCAGTATTCCCATTATCAAAAATTTAGTTTTGGTTCTTTCTCAGTGCCTCCCAGGTGAAATGGCAAACAGGGCCAAGGTGAATAACCACGCCCAGCCTGGACCCACAGACCTCATGGCCCCAGGCCCAGGAACTGCAACCACCATGCAATCTGGCATCCCTGACTATGACTGATTCTCCTTCAGATCAATGCTCCCTACTCCTCACAATGGCATTTTTAAGAGGCATAATCTATCTATCTAGCACTAAAGCCCTTCGGACACTTCCCATCATCCACAAAACCAAAAGCGAATGTCACTCTGTGACTGGTCCTCACCTGGCTCTCCAGTGTCACCAAGCCCCCCTCTCCTAGGTCTTTATGGGAGGTCTGTGACTCCTTGCCTGCTGCAGCCCCCCCCCCGCATCTAGAAAGCCCACCCACATCCTTACAGCCGTGGTTCAGCTGTGCCCCCTCCTCTAGGAGCGAGGGCTACTATCCCATCCCTGGTGCTCCTGCAGCCCCCAACGCTGCCTCGAAACCATACCACCCCTGGCATTGCCGTTATTTCCCACATTTAAAAAAATGATATGCTCAGCTAGGAGCCAATGTCTGGCACACAAAAGAATCAATACAGTGTTCTTGGTTAGCTGAACTCCCTTAGAGTGAAAATTAGCCCAGAAATCAACACTCATGAGGCACGGATAGGCAGGCAGGTGGCTAACAGGTTCAGTCATCCTAGACCATATATCTTTGCTGTGTTTATAAGGACAAAGCTTTTTATGTACCCAAATCCCTGAAACTCCACAATGCCCCTGATCTGATCTTCTTTTCTGAAATCTCTGACTTTCAAAGGGCAAAACCAGCAAACTCTCATTGCCGCTATGATGGAAAGTAGCACTGACACAGGTTTAAAATTAAAGAGTGTGTCTTTTTGATTGTTTTTGCTTTGTTTTGTTTCTACATTGTTAGTATTTTGCTATTGTTCTTTTTTATATTCTCTTTAAAATAAAATAAAAAATAAAGGAGTGTAGCAGGCGGAGCGCTCAGAGAACTTGAGGGATGGATGGATGGTCAATAAAGATGTCGCTTTTATTAACATGGTTCTATGGCCCCAACTAAGTTACTTTTTAGAACTTTCATTCTTTAAGGTATAAAAGAGATTCTTAAACTAATCTCCAGGCTAACTTCTGGTTCCAAGAGTCTAAGGTTCTCTAATGTAGAGCATTTGCTCTGAGAGGCTGAGGTGCGCCAGATCCCCAGAGGGCACAGGTGACCTCACTAGAAGAGGATCATAGGGTTTCTGGAGATCAGAGTAAGGAAGTGACGGCTGCAGGTGAAACAGAATAGTTTTTGATGTGGCAAATGTGGCGGAGAATTCTCTTAAGCGGAAGTAAGGACGCACCATCAATTTTCATAGAAGCCAGTAGTTGCTGTCCTAGGTTAGCACCCTGAGGTACATAATGACAGCCATTAGCCCGTTAAAATTCCTTATAGTCCACCAGTAAAAATGTGATTCCTGTCATCACAGCAAAGTTACATGCAGTGCAGTAAAATTAGCTTCATCCTATGGGTGTCTCATTTCACACAAAACTTCTAATTACAACACATTATTCAACTTAAGAAGAATGGCTGTCAGGTTACATCTCATTAAAATTAGCAGTTAATTTACTAAGAGTTGCCTGTCTAGGAAAAAATGTGCTGTTTGCATATATGCACAAGGGTGCAAATGCCCAGCAGTGCAGCCTCCCAAACAAAATCTCATGTTTAAAGTCTGATACACATTTAAAGTTTTAGCTGCTATACATGGTAGGCTGACATTTTGAGCAACATATTCATGTTTAATTCAATGAACAGGAATTGCCGCTTACTAAGGAGAACAGAATTTTTAGAAAAAGGCAAGAGCATTTAACCGTGTATTAACAGCAAAGCCGTTAGATGAAAGTGTAGTTCTTTGGAGGTCCAGGGACTTAAAGGTGAGAAGGACTGCACTGCAGAAGCCTGTGGGGTGCACTAGAGGCACTCAGAGGCGGATATGGGTTCTGTTCCCATGATGCTCTGGGCTGGCTCCTGGAGCAGGGTCGAGACTGGAGCCGAGACTAGCTGAGACAGAGGCTGCCTGCCTCACACCCTGCTCTCCTGCTGATGTCCTTATCAGTGCAGGAACACAGAGCTATGACAGCCTGAGGCTCTGGGGCCCATCTCAGACTCAAATTTCTCACCAGGAACTGGGCGAGTGCTATCAGAAATAAGTGAGAAGTACCTGGCCAAAGCCCTGCCTCTCTCGGTGGCTCAGTCTGCATCGTACAGTGCAGCACAGGGGCTTCGTTTTGGAAGGAACCCTGCAACTCTTCCTGACCTGCCTTTTATCACCGAGTACTGCAGCTGATATGGCAGAGAGAAATATGAACTCAGCTTCACTTGGCAAATGCACATGAGCACCTACTCTGTGCACCATATTGCGCTAAATAAGCTCGGAGAAGGTCAGTCGGCATCATCACCCCGGCCACCCAAACCTTTCAGCAAGAGAACCCAGGATTCACACATCCCTGATGTCCAAAGGCACCTCTGCCCTGGTTAGCATCCACCAAAGGCAACTGCCCAAGGCCACATGGTCTTTGTGAAACCCCGGCAATCACATTCTGAGCACTAGTGATGCGATCTTCTGAGTGAAAGGCGTGGTGAGGGATTGCGGTGGTGTAATGAAGAAGTAAGGGCCCAGGTGCCCAAGAGCAGGCCCCACTCTAGAAACAATGGTGAGGACCACGTGAGCTCCCCGGCAGTCTCCTCCACGTGGGCCAGAGTCCGCCAGAGTCCACGGCGGACGGCAACAGGCGATGCTCTGCAAGAGCTGCTGGGGACCCTCGAGTTGCTCCACCCACACTACTAACAAATATGGTCCATGTCCTGTTTCTCTTTTTTTTTACGTTTGCTAAAATAAGAGTTGCACAAAAATAGCAATTTTAACAAAAGCTTTAGATTCAAGAATTTTAGTAGTAGCAGTTCAGATTTTTAAAATCTTGAATGATCCATAGTGATTGAATTTACAAAGAATGATTCATCTCGGTAACACCACTTCTCTAGAGAACAGGTTATAAATCCAGCACTAGGTTGGCAGCACTAGGTTTGGAAGAGTCGCAAGCAGGGGTGGGGGAGCGGCTGCACAGGGGATTGCCTTAGGCTGCTCTATTGGGCTGCAGTGAATATTCTTAGTTTTTGTGTCTTTTTGAACAACGTGTTCATCTGAATTTGAATTCCTGTGCAACTAGCAACAGGATTTCTGAGCCGAAAACTCCACAACATCCATCCATCAATCATTAATTAATTCTGTGTGTGTGTGGTGCTGGGGCTCGAACTTAGGACTTCCTGCATGTAAGGCAAGAGCTCTACCACTGAGCCACATCCCAAGCCCTAATTAATTAACAAAAAAATTCATTAGATAAGTGGAATATTAAATAATTCCAAAACAAACTCCTTGCTCAGGTAAATATTGCCTTAACAACTGCTACTTAACTGATAATAATTTAAAAATAGAAAAGCATAGTGAAGTATAAGAACTCATGGTGAGTCTGTACCCATGCCTGGATGTGTACAGATGTCAGGGAACAGGAGGGCCCTCTGTGCTTGGGTCCCCACCTACAGTGTCCCTGAATTGCCATCAATTAATATTTAATTAATGAAAGAAAGCAGGTCCTTAAAGTAAGCATGGAATAAAATGATAAATGGAAGCGAGAGAGTTCAGAGATTTAACTGTTTGGTAGCTGGACAGAGCATGGTGAAGAGGATGTGCAGAAGTGAGAAAAATATTCTGCTTCTTTCTGAGAACAAATCCATGAAAGAAACACAGCAACGGGATTGTTCGGTTACTTTATTTGTAGGCATATTTCTCCTCACCTCTTAATTGTCTTAAACTTTCCTGCTACATATTTCCATGCCAGATTACATTAATATTTTCTTCTTTGGTTGTTCGAGGCACCATGGTTTCCTTTGTTACTGTTTTAAGTTATAAAGTTTTTTTTGGTCTGTCTTCCTCCCAAATGGAAACCATATAAGAAAGACTTTCTGAAATTTGAATTTCCTGGCTCTCGATAAAGGACTTCTAAGTAGTATGTTAATCCATTTTAAAGCCATCTTTGCAAGCTGAATCAGTAATCATCACAAAATACAATTTAATGTTTGAAAATCTCACACTTGTCATGCTTTATTTCCATCTTCCTGGAGCCCCAGGCATTTCCCTAATCTACCAGACATGATGTGTGTTTCTTTGCCTGTGAATCCTGACTGCACACCTTAGCTGGCTTCATAAAATAAATACTTTTACAAGTTCTGAATCCTTTCCACCCACTCTTCACGGAAGTAAAGCACTATAAAGTGAAGTTGGATCTCCAAACCTTTTAGGTAATATAGCTCCTCAAAAAAAACTGTAAGAACAACTCCAGGTTGCTCCTTGGCTAAGTCAGTGATGCTTTTCCTACGTCTGATGACATATGTGGATATTACATACATTTTCAAATCTTACTATTTTAACCCACATAACATTATCAAGTGTCCTATTTTTTTAATGGGAATATTCAATAAAGTTTTCTTTACGACTGACTCAAAACTCTTACTGAGATTCTTTCTGTTCCATGTAATCTAGGTAACAAATCTGGATGGCCTGGCAGTGAACTGCTGTCATGATAGGGCAATCTGAAATTAGATGCTTCTTTTAACCGATGGTAATTGTATACTTGTTATATTCTTTTTAAGCCCAGACCTGTTAGGTTTCTTTGTCCTACTCACAAAACACATAAAGGATTTCCTTTGATACAGAATAACTAAACCCAGAACACTATTTCTACTGTGAAATGAGAATTTCCCAAACAAAAGACCTCCTTTCAAAACAGGAGACAAAGATCACAGTCCTTTAATTTCAAGTGGTTATGTCTCGGGGTTGAACAAGGGTCCTCAAAACACAGTCTTGGCCTCTACAGTATTTCATTATCTGAGAGGCCAATGTCTAAATATTTTAACCCACATGATCAAGTACATGGTAAAAAAAACTGAGGTGTATGTTATAGATATATACCTTTCATATATGTATAATTGTTTCTAAGAATAAGCTGGCTTGACCTTAGGAGGTCAGCCTTTTCACCTGTGAAGCAATTGCTTATTTGAACTGAAAATAAAAAATACACTTAGGAATCTACCTAGACAGTTATCTAAACCCAGTCCCCGGTCACCTTTAAGCAAAATGTTTAAGTAAATTGCTCTTTAAATACGATCAGCATATTTTTCAGTGTAAGTTTGGAAACACGTATTCTTTCCTGGCACTTGACTTTCTGGCTTTTCCAAATGAGAGCTGCTCTTGTCTTTGGTGGGTCCCTTTACCTCTCTTCATGGCTGACTTCTTTCCTTAACAGGGTCTTGCTGAGTTTCCGAGGCTGCCTTGAAGTCTTGATTCTCCTGCCTCAGTCTCCGGAGCAGCTAGGATCACAGGTGGCCAGCAATGGCTAGCCTCTGCAATAGTAAGATATCCTTACACACAGCTGTCTCTTGGTGTGCTTACATAGCTGTATAACTACGTGATGATTATATCCAGTATACTTTGCAGTCACACTCTGCACCCTAAACTCAGACCCTTTCCTGGCTAGCACGGTGCCTTTTGCTTTGTGACCCGAAACATCAACGACCAAGGCATTCGCCCTAAGTCTTGGCTGTGATTACATAGAAACAAACAAAAATAAGTCATAAGAGCAAGGGAGAAACACAGTGAAAAGAAGGGTGCTGTCCCAGCGTGGGGCATCCACAAAAGTACTCCTACCCTATCTGTTTTAGTTCGCTACTTTCAAAAAGCATGTAAGAAACACACACAATGAAGGTGAGGTTTCTTCTTTGTAGAACCTGTTTGACATTGCAGAAATGACCTTCACACCAAGATTACTTCCCCAGGGAACCAAGGCCTGCGCAGAACACCCATACGCAAACTCTCCCTTACATAAGGCAAAGAGAAGCCAGGCCGGGGTTTCCCGGGGTCAGGCTGCACAGTGCGGGCTGTGTGCTTACCTGGGTCGAGCCTCTGGGTCCCCTGTGGAATGGCTCGGGGATGCTGACTGCTGAAGTGAGGGGCTGTAGGTTTGCTTTGGGGACCTTGGCACTTCAGCGAAGGAGGCGCCTCGCCCAGGGGATGAGAAGGATGTGGAGCTCTCAACTGTCAGGGCTGGGTCCTGAGCTTGCTGGGGGGCGCTCAGCTCCTGCCCTCGTCTTTGGTTCTCCACTGCTAGAGGCACCTCCTTGTCAGTAAGGTCACTCCTGTGGAGCGGGACACAGTGCTCGGGTTCAGCCGCACAGGTCCTGAGCCCCATGGTCTCAGGCCTTGTGTAGGCAGAACTCAAGTCTGTGCTTGACTCTTCCTGCTGGTCAGGTCTTCCTCCCCGTTTCTCAGTAACGTCAGGGTCCTTCCGGGACTTGGTGTACCGAGACAAGTACTCAGAGTCCTCCTCGGGATCCAGAGTTATCCCGTACTTCTCCGCCAGCTGTCGCCTCCTCTCTGCTTTGTACCTTGCAATCCTTTCGGCTTTGGACTCCTGACCATGGGGGTCCATGATGCCTGGGCGACAGGACAGCTCACCATGGACGCCCGAGGTTTCTGTGCAGTGTTTAGATCGACTTTGCTTTTCTAAAGAAGAGCCGGAAGTTTCTTCCTCTTCATTTGAACGCCCTGCAAGGAGACCACAGGGATAATACACAGAGTCCAGCAGAGACTCATACTTACACTACACACACACATGAAAGAACACCACACAGCCTGCACCCGAGGGCCGTACTCTGAAGGGTCCAGCTCTCACCCTGCTGTACGACCTGATGTGATCTGCTGGGATGTTGGGCAAGCTCAGGTCTGCAGGGCCGAGGGGGAAGGCCAGGGCCAAAACCCAGTTCCCAGCAGTCCCAGAGCGCCTCTGTCCTTGCCATCGGCTCATCTCCCCTTATTTCTTTTCTTTCTTTGGTTTTGCTTTTAACACTTCACATGTATGGTCAAAGGACAAGCTCAGAATCTTCTAGAAATGATATAGACTGGAACAGCTGCAACTTGCAAAGTGATTTGTTGTGGTTTCTAGTTCCACAGGATCTGATATTTTATATATATACATATGTATATAAGTATATGTATGTATGCATATGTGGCTTCTTTTAATTGTAGCATAGGCATATGATGTAGAAAATGTCTAACGTGAAAACACACAAAACCAAACCACCAAAAATCACATTCTACACTAGTACCTTGACAGTTTTATAGATTCCACATTTCCTCTCAGTCTTTCATGTAGTTTATTTCTTTTTTCTATAGATATATTTTTGATGTTATTAATGTCTTGTATAAAATTGTTTGTCTTATATTTGGATAGTGTATTTTGAAGATAATATTTTTAAGCTTCACAATATCCTATCCAATAGGTTTTCCATAATTACTGCAACCCTTGCTATAGTGCTGGGTGTGGTTTTGATTTTCTTATCACCATCACGGCAGACACATGTAAGAGTAGAATTAGTTTATAAAAGGGTACATCAGGGCTGGGGATATAGCTCAGTGGAATAAGCGCTTGCCTAGCAAGCACAGGGTCCTGAGTTCGATCCCCAGTACCGCAAAAAAAAAAAAAAAAAAAAAAAAAAAAAAAAAAAAAAAAAAAAAAAAAAAAAAAAAAAAAGGGTACATCATTTAAACATGCTGGCTAGACTGTCCAATTAATTTCTATAAATTCTGGATCAGTTTATCCTTGTATCTGCAAAACATGCTTCCTCACAAGTACTGAGTATTCATTTTTTCAAAAAATAGCTTTTGATTATTAGAAAAAAGAACATACGCATTTTCTCACTTCTGTCATTGGCCATTTACATCACCTTTGTCTTACAGGAAATGTCCACTTAAGCATATTGCTCTATGTAACACTGACTCATGACATCGTATTTAGTAGACCACAAAAACTTTCATTGGAATATTAGCCCTTTGTCATCGTCACCAGTATTTCCAGACTCGCCTGTCACTTAATTTTATTGTGACATGCGTATGTTTGTAGCATTTCCTCTGAAGTGCAGAGAAAAACGTTAAGTCACCAGGTCAACTGACTCGATCATGTGGTGATTTCTTCAACTGCTCCTGTGCCGTGAACACGATTTTCCATTCCATGGGAGTGAGATATTCACCCACCTTCTCGTGTTTCTACAAGTTTTCTTTAAAACAATCGCACGAATAACTGGTCTTAGCTTTGCTTTGGTATGAAGTGGAGGGAGGAGCGAGTCCCAGGCTTCACGCCCTGGCTGATGCACTTCCCTCGTACTATTTTATTAAAAAATTCTTCCTTTTCTCTCTAATATTTGACCCTTGAGTTATCATATGCTACAGAGCTGGACACTTTATATACACTAGGGCTTGTTTCTGGCTATGGATTTTGATATTCTCATCTGACTGTTCTTGATTCTTCATTTAAATCAATCAAAAAACCTTAATTCTCTGGATTTCTGGCCATAGGAAATTAGGAACTGTAGACACAAGCCAACTGCTGACAGTGTGACATGAGACCCACAGTCCTGTTTGAGGAAGGGACCGGAAACACTGGGTATAAAAACATAGCAGCACAGAGCCTCAGAGCCAGAGGGCTGGAAACATCAGCCCTGAGCCCGTCACCCTCCTGGAGGCCACACTGAACCACTGAGGTCCTCAAGGGTAACCCCGTACAGTCAAGGAAAAGTGAGGTCATACTCAGCATGCTGTTTCATATGAAATCAATTTGCAATATATTTATCTTATGTACACCATAACAATTTAAATAGGCCATTTTATTGTATAAGATGTAAGAACCTTACTTTTACATAAGAACCTTAGTAACAGTGAGACCCTTATTCCTTCCACCTGGGCGTTAGTGTTAAACCCGCTGTACCTGCTGCCGGGCACCTGTCTTACTCGCTCTCCCACCAAACAGCGCTGTCTGGAAGGTGTCTAACAGCAGACACTGTGCTCAGAGTCAGACACAACCTGCCTTTGAAGACTCTCACCCCGGGTGGCACAGCCAGCCGTCCACAGCCAGCAGTGTGCACAGGGCATTGCCGTGCTTCTTGCTGCTGTGGAGGGGCACAGCTGTGCTGAGGATGGAGCTCATTATTTGGTGTGGTTGTTTAACAGGCACATTTATTAAAAAATTACATACACACAATTTACTTCAAAAAAAATCTCATTTCCTGTGCTGTTAGGTTAAAAAGGTGAGAAGCAAAAAATGCATGAGACCCACGCCCGGTAGGTGCTTGGTGCCAGGCTACTGAGCAGGACGGCAGGCTCACCAGTGTGGGGGCTCGCGGGGTCCGAGGCGCGCATGTATCTGGGTGTGTCCTCCTCCAGCAGGCGGTGTGTCACCAGCCCTGTGCAGCTCTGCAAGAGGACCGGCTGGGTGTCATTTTCAATTCCTTCCAAGCGCCTGGCAATTCTTTCTTTTCTGTGCATTACATACAAAAAGGTACAGTGAGGCACTGACATCAACACAAAGGGTGCAGGCAGCACACTGCATGGCTTTGCCGAACTCCTCCTGGTAACACACCAGGAATGTCTTACCTTTTCATTTCTAAAAATTCTTTTCTCTTTGGTTCAAAGATTTTTCTTAATTCTGCAACTAAAACAAAAAGAGAGCAAAAAGAAAACGTAATAGCAGTCATGTTCTCACCCATCCATGCAACACAGGTTTTTGGAACTAACAGTTCTGTTCTCTGCTTCCATGCAGCATTATACACTGAACCGAGGAAGTTTCTGCCTTCCTGGAGCTTGTTCTACCAGGCTGGCAGACGCCAACGGCTGTGCAACCAGCGGCCACACACAGACCTCCACACTCACGAGGCACACGCTGAGCTATGCAGCGAGATCGCGCAGGGAGAGGGGTGGTTCTGCTGTGTCCTGGGCAGTCAAAGGAGCCCAGACTGGCAAGTTCTCTCCAGAAAGACGTTTTTTTAGCAGAAATCTCCATCCTATCTGCTTTTAACTTTTGCTAAGTATAACAGAGTACTCTAAGCTCTTACTCTAGAAAACATTCACAAAGCCAGAGACTAGTAGTATGAACCCACAGGTATCTGTGACCTTGGCCACTCCTGTAACATCATTTAATCTGCAAACATCTGTACCTAAACGATTGTGTATCCAAGACACACGTTCATGGCGAACCTTGTTTAACTGAGCTTTGCACCAACACAGGGTCTAAGCTTCCCCTCACAGGCTTTCCCCGCAAGGACATGTTCCTGTAGGTTTCTGTGCTGCGCTAGCTTTTCAGCAAAAGGTAGACTGAGCTGGAAGTGACAGCTCGATTCTTCTGGCAGCCTGGGGGAACCAGGAAACGTGTTTTACTGAGGCTGGGAGGTTCTCCTGAGATGCTGAGCCAGGGAGACGCCTGACCACTGCTTCTGTGGGAAGCGGTCAGAGCTGGTGGGGAACAGAGGTCTTTTCTACCCTCCTACTGAGCTGAATTTGTTCCTGAGGTCCTCAGAGCAGTTCCCGCTGAAGAGGCAGGAGCAGAGGGAGAGGGTGGCAGGACAGCCCAGGCCAGCATCCTTCCGAAGGGCCGAGGCAGAGGAGGAATGCCAAGGGGGTGTGAAGACACAGAGTTTAATTTTCAACTGCTCTGTTTTCTTTTAAGTGGTTACTTTTAGTAGTGATTCAAAGCTACATGATTTTTATAATGCTTCTTGTGTCTAGGTCTAAAATCCTTTTCACTTTATTTTTAAATATTAAGGTTTTATAACGTTAAGGTTTTAGTCAAATTGCTTTTAAGTTATCTGGCTGTAAGAAGGTCTCCCATCTGTCATCTCAGGGACTTGGGTGATGAAGCAGGAAGACGGTAAATTCGAGGTTGGCCTGGCAGTCTAGCGAGAGACCCCGTCTGCACACATCTGTAATCCCAGCACACTGGGAGGCTGAGACAAGATTGCAACTTCGAGCTCAGCCTGGGCGACTAACTCAGTGACTCAGAGAGACCCTGTCTCAAAATTAAAAAGAAGGACAGAAAATGTACCTGTCTGAGGCCCTGGGTTCCATCCTCAGTACTACCAACCAACAAATGAAATTTAAAAGGCCTGGAATGCAGTTCTGTGGCAGAGCACAGGGAAGACTAAATTCTACCCCTAGCGCGGTAAAAACCCCTCTCCCTGGTTTCAGAAGCCTCTGAGTTTGCCTCCCTGTGAGTCAGGGGACTGCAGGCAGAGGTGTGTCTGCCCGCAGGGCTCACTGCCTTCCTACTTGGGAGATGGGGCATAGAGATCCTGTGCAACCAGCCACCCTGCCTTATCTGAGGAAGCCTGGCTGATAATAGCTTTCCAGTCAACAAAGTTAGCTTGGGTGAGACAACAGGGATCAAACTTTAATAGCGAGTAGTACTTTAAAATATTTTCAATGTTGACACATGCCAAGGAGTTTTAATCAATTACTTAACCCCCAAAGAGGAGAAAAGCATCGTCTATAATACAGCTCAAGAAGCCTGGCTCCGAAAGGTGCATCTTTAAGCCCTGCCTCAAACTCAGAACTGAGACACAGAGTAGTGTTAACAGGGTCCTGAATAGTATAACGACAGTTAACTCTTTTTCCCCCAAATTACTTCAGTTGGGTACACATAAAAAACATTGACACACAGAATGTTATAACTCCTGCTGAGGAAAGTTAATTGGAGACTGTTGAAAACTACCTTCTCTTCACTGTTGTATGTTTAAGTTTTCTATAGAAATTTACAAGTAAAGGTATTTTTGTAAAGATTCCAGCGGGATGTTTGCAGGCTGAGTGACAACTTGCTCCCTGCCTTTCTTTGTGTCCCATGTGCTGGAAGGAAAGATCAACTAAAAATAACACTTTTGTAAATAGCTTTTAAAAACTGATGGGAAATACTGTGTTTGGAAATAGAATCAGTAAACTATCTCTGAACAGTACAACAAACCACCACAACCAACGAAAACCTTACTGGGAGCTCCTGCAAACCCTCATCCACAGCAAAGCTCTGTTCCCTACCACATCACTGTGACAGCAACCAGTCCCAGGGGAAGCTATGCTTGGCAGGGTGACTTTCACTTCCCCTTTCTTCGCTGGCATAAATCCTAAAACACTTACCTAAGTGATTAAGATGTTACCTGCTAAACAGTCTTTCTTTAGAGTAATAGAACCCAAACCACTTGCTGACGTTCAGTACCACTGGGAGGAATAAATTGCCTCCTTATCCTTTAGTTCTGTGCACTGATCAGCTCAAAGCATGGGAACCACTGCTCTGCTGCGTTTAACTTGCGGCAAAGTGAAATGTTTGTAACCAGCCCCAGCAGGTCAAGGTCAGTTGTGATACTCAGCCAGAGGAGAAGAACAACAGTGAGTACAGTCCCCGCCCCGGGGAGGGCTGGTGTGCCGCCTTCCTGGCTTGTGTCCTGTCCGCCTCCTTTTCCTCTCTTTGGGGCACCTGGGTTCTCCAAGGAGGCGTTTTGCGGATGACACTTCCCTCCACTGTCATGGCCTTTGCATACACCTGACTTCCTTCTACCAGCCCTCACCTCCTGAGCACTGGCTTCCGGGGGGAGCAGGTAGACTTGGTCCAGCAATACAGCCATCCTGTTTCGGATTTCCTGAGGGCTTAGATTTCACGAATGGGGAGCAGCCTATGGTCTGAATCCTTGGTCATCACAGAAGCTGAACCTCAGCCTGGAGCAGTGACAACAAAGCAAGGGACGGGGTGGGTCAGGTCACCCTCCACGGGCCCCCTGCCCCTTGCTGGACAGAACAGGCTGGCCACTCTGCCAGCAAACACTGCCAAGGGACAACCGCTGACTTCTGGGCATCGGGGAAAAGTCTCAGGGCCACATTTAATCGAGGGACCGGCACAGAGTCACAGACTCAGAAATCTGCTCTGGAATAGACCGCAGGTCACAGTGAGATGAGGACGCACTTCTGAGCGGGAAATGTGAGCCCTGAGCTGCAGCATGGGGCGTAGTCCAGCCGTCCCGTGAAATGCTCAGTCAACCCCAGTTCATGTGACAAAAATGCCTCCATATTTCCAAAGACCCCTAGGGATGTTCCTGGGTTAGGAGCCCTTGATTCCGCTGGGAAGGTATCAAGGTTATCTGTTTCCTGGACGTCTGTGCCCTCAGGTACCCAAGACAGACCCCTGCCCATCACCACACTCTTCTCCGTCACCCTGACGCCCATGCTGCTGTCCGTCCAGCAGCAAGGCGGGCGTCGGGACTGTACTTCCCAGTTCTCTGCGATGGAGTGGCTGAGATCATACTTTAACCTGTACTTTAAAGGTATGGGAAAGCATGTGACTCCTCAGTGGAAGTCTGCAGTGACTATTTTAAGGAAATTTTCAAGCAATCCCTAGAGCAGAGAGCAATATATTTTCCACTCCTAAGACTTGCCTCCTACCTACACACAGGAGGTTGTAAGTAAGACAGGATGGCACAAGACGAAAGGAGTATTTGAATCTAGTTTCTGTTCTCCAAGCCCACAATTTAAAAGCAAAATGAGTAACACAAACACGTAACACAATAACTTTGGCACATCACATGGGAAAGTGCTTCAGGTATGAAAGAAAGGCTGACAGCTTGTTGGAATGTATCATTGCGTGTGCATTTCTTCATCCTCACTTTTATGTGGGCTCTTGTAGCTCCTATTACCTCTTTGGGTTAAATTTTTGGTCAGGTTTATTATAAATCATTGAAAAAAAGCTAACATTAAAAATCATGAAGTCAGCACTGCTGTGGAAATGCATGTTGCAGATCCTTCGCTCGATGTCTGGAGACTACGTCCATTTCCATCAAAGTTATTTTCCTGCCATCCTGGAAGTTGCCTTAACATTTTTATGTAATTTCAGACTTGTAGAAGATGAGTCCTTTCATAATATATTAACATTTTTACTACTTATGGTTTATTTTATGCTTTTTTCTCTCTCTTAAAACATATATTTAAGCATGTACGTATGTGTATCTGCATACACATACCCAAGCCTATATAATTATACATCCCTCACACCCTAAGAGTAAGTTGTAGCACGATGTCTCTTTATCTGTAAATTCTGCAGTGTACATTTTTTAAAATAAGCAATCAAATGCTTTTCAAAATCAGATCCATAGCCGTAAGTCAACTGAGTGTGCACTGTGCCATAACTAGAACTCACTAATGGTTCAGGTTTAGTAATACAATACAGGTTACAGATAAGTATATGTGGTCTAATCTCCACTGTGATAAGAAATGTGTCACTTTGCTTTCAAGTAAGACTTTCATGCGCACTGAATTATCGCTTCATACCTGCTACTTTCATTCCTTGCTCTTATTTGAACAATTTGAACAGAACCTCTGTGGCAATATGGAGTTTATCAGTCACATTTCTAGTTATTTCTGATCAGAATGGGGTGGCCAGTTTTCAGCTAAGGCTACTGAAGAATATTTGCTAGCAGGGCTGCACTATTCCATAAAGTTATTTACTAACCATTCTTGGTAATAAGAATCATAACATGAATATTCAGGATAACTTGGTCGCCTGATTGCTATTCTGGGGAAACAGGCTGTTGGGTTAGTTCTGAGAAACAGGAGAGTTCTAGTAAAGGTATTGTTGGGTTCACTCACCCAAACCTCAGTACAGTAGAATCTTCCAAAGAAACAAGTGGTAGGAACTGCCACAAACACTTCTCTGCCTTCCCTCGCTTGACAGCTGAAAACACAGGCCTGGCCTGACATATTCCCAGGACTGGTCTTCTGCCCATGGGTGTAACGCTCTTTAATTTTCACACTTAAGACAGCAGCCATTCACATGAAGACAAGCAGCGAATAAAATAATTACGATCTAGAGGAATAAGAGGAAAGTGAACTAGCTGAAGGGTCAGGGATTCTTCATGGATAATGAAAATGTTCTAAAACTCAGTGTGGAGATGAATGTACAGCTCTGTGGATATACAAAAAGTCAGTGACTTGGATACTTTCCCTTGTTGAACTGCAGGGCATATCATAATAAAACTGGTTAAAGAATGTAATGCACTTGGCTCACTTCATGAATTATTATTATTTCATGTTTTGAAATGGGGTCTCACAGTGCTGCCCAGGTCAGCCTCAAACTCCTCAGCTTCAGAGACCTTCCTGTCTCAGCCTCCAAAGTAGCTGGGAGGAGAGGTGCACGTCACTGTCCTCAGCTCAGCACATTCATCCCCAAATGGAAAATATACCTTAACATTCTAACTTTACATAGGTGGAAATTTTGAATCCCTTGTTTTCTTGTTTGTGATACACAGTTATGAGACGTCCTCAAGGGGCATGTGAAGAACGACTTGGGTCCCAGAAGCAACAATCTCTCACTACATGAATAGAAAGCAGGTGCTGCACACTCAGAAGACTGCATCACGGTAACAGCACCATAATCAATTCCTTTGTAAACATTACATTGTTTCAAGTCAGTAGATAAAATCATTAAGGTATCTGCGAAGACAGAACCAGAGATTGTGGTAACACCTGGTTATTTCCAGACGTGCTCATCACAGCCAGACAGCAGAGACTACAAGACTGCCAGAGCGGTGAGGGTTGGAGGAGGGGCACAGGCACTTTAAAAACATGCTTTAAAGACATAAAGCCTTGCCAGGTGCGGAGGCACATCTCACATTCCCAACACTCTGGGAGCCTGAGGCAGGAGGGTCACAAGCTAAAACTCAGCCTGGGAACCTCAGTGACTTAGCAAGACTGTCTCAAACTGAAAAGGCTAGGGAAAGTAGCTCAGTGGGAAGGTCCTGGGTTCAACCCTCAGCTCTGAAACAGAAAAAAGAAGATTTAAAACTGAAAGCCTTGTTAATTTACAAACATAAATCTGTTTAATATATAAAATCTGCATTTTTTGGTTTGTGTCAGTTCTATTTTTGTAATGAATGATGATACATTTTATGTTAAATCTGGTTAAAAAACTTCTGTCTTTAAATTTTGTTATATATGAAGCTGCAATATGATGAGTCTTAAGGAACTTAGCATCTCATACTGTTTTTACTTTTTCTGAAGGTGGTATTTTCTATGGTATTATTTATTTATTTATTTATTTATATTTATTTATTTTATGTACCAGAAATCGAACTCACAACTTCGCAATTGCCAGGAAGGTGCTGTGCTGCTGAGCTATGTCCTGGCTGTTGGTTTATTTCTAAAGGAACAGGTAGAAAGGGGAGTCTACCTACTCAGCCCACTCTTCTCGGCCACGGCTAAAGTCAGCTTGTCCCTCTTCACTCTGTTTTGCTGACAGTCACAGACTTCACACACATAAGTCTGGCTCGGGTTAAATCAGGCTTCTGTCTGTTACAGGGAACTGGTCGGAAGCGCCGTTCCACTGCACACCTGCTCCACCCACGCACCCAGGTGCAACCCTCGGGCATCCATCCTACCCTGAACCCACAGCCATGCGCCTTCCCCTTCCATACTCAGCAGGGCCTGGTGAGGCTGCGGGGCGCTCTGTCTCCTTCCTGGTATAGGAGCCCCTGTTTATCTGCAGCTTTGCTTTCCCTGGTTCCAGTTTCCTCCAGACAACTGTGGTCTGAAAATATTACTATTTTCTCAACTCTATCAACAGAGAGAGAAAAAGAAACCACATTCACACAACTTTTATTAGAGTATATTGTTTTAAGTGTTGTATTTTATCCTTAGTTGTTAATGTCTTACTGTGTCTAATTTAAAAATAACATCATCATAAGTAACATATGCACAGGGAAAAACACAGGCGGCACGCGGTACAGGACCAGCTGGGTTCCAGGTACCCACTGGGGGTCCTGAAGGTCTTTCCTACACAGAAGCGGGACTATGGTGCCACAAGCTACTAGGGTTTTGAAGATATCAACACACAATACAACAATTATTGTTAATTTCCTATCACTTTGTCTGTAACTCTGTATTGTTTGTATTGTGCTCTATGAAATCTTACCCATCTCCTTGTAATTCTGCACCTTTCTTCTTATTTCTTGGCCTCTGGAGCAGCAAAGAATAAGCCTATATTTTACTTGACAGTTTTTTTAAGGACTTGAAAGTGGGAACATGTCCCTAGTGTTCTTCAGCGGGCCAAACCCCGGGAATATTTCAAGCCTCCGTCTCAGTGTGGCGCCCAGCAGGATATATTTCAATTCCTCAGTGCACCTTTTAAACTGCATTTAATTTCTATTAAAAGAATACTTTTTCACATCTAATTTCTTTTGGGCTTGATTCTTTTTTTTTTTTTTCTTTTGAGGTAGGGAAAAAAACTCTTCCTTTCCATCAGCTCTGAGGGAAAGAGGGTCCTGTGCAAGCTGCTACTAAATGATCATTCTTTGTGCTAGTGCTGCAGTTAGTAGGGGAAAAAGGATCAAGCAATGTTCGCATTAGTTCAGAGGCAAAACTAGAGGGACTCAGGCTACAGCAGGTGTAAAGATTTTGTGGCGTACACACCTCTTCTCAATGGAAGCAGAATCACCAAACACAGGGAAGTAACACCAGGGAAGAAGAAAGGCTCACGGTGCAGTGTGCACCAGCCCTTTGCACCACAGACGGCTGTATTAGGCTGAAATCTCTGACTCTCGGTAGCAGCAAGTGAAAGTGGGAGTAGCCCTGAGGGGACAGGTGGGGGGGCATGGGGGAGGCTCAGGGCCTTTGGAGCAGGTTAAACTTAGAGCAAGAGGGGTGGAATTACAATCCCTGATGTGAAATTATATTACAAAGCTACTGTAATAAAATCAACATGGTACTGCTAAGAAACAGACCAGAAGATCAATGGAACAGTCTTCACACATACACAACCACAAACACACTCAGCCACCTAATCTTTGATAAATGGGCCAAACAAACTCACTGGAAGAAAGATAGCCTCTTTAATAAATGCTGCTGGAAAAATTGGCTTGCCCCCTGCCAAAGACTGAAAATAGATCCAAGTCTATCACCACGCACCAAACTAAAGTCAAACTGGATCACACGTCTCAATATTAAAACAGAAACACTAAATCTATCGGAAGAGAAAGTAGGTAAAAACTTTGAAGACATGGTGTAGCCAGAGAGCTCATGAACAAAAACCAAACTGCTTGTGAAATACTTCAAAGAATCAACGAGGATCTCATCCTACTGAAAAGTTTCTGCATATTTAAAGAAATCACCAGCAGAGTAAAAAGAAAACCAATGAATTGGGAAAAAATTTTAGCTGACTATCCCTGGGACAAAAGTCTTCTATCTAGAACATATAAAGAATTAAAAAACATCAGCCCCTCCAAATTCAAACACCCAATCCAAAAATGGGCAGCTGACATGAATACACACTTTTCAGATAAAGAAATACAAATGGCAAATAAATACATGAAAAAATGTTCAACATCATTAGTCATTTGAGAAGTGCAAATTAAAACAACACTGAGATTTCATCTCACCCCAGTAAGAATGGCTATCATTGAGAAATCAACCAATAACAAATGCTGGCAAGGCTGTGGAGAAATAGGAACTCTTCTCCACTGCTGGTGGGAATGCAGACTAGTGAGACCACTGTGGAAATTGGTTGGAGATTCCTCAGCAAACCAGGTCTAGAGGTCCCACTCAACCCAGCTATTCCCCTTCTGGGTATTTTCCCAGAAGATCTGAAAATATCATATCACAGCAATATATGTGCACCCATGTTCATAGCGGCATAATTCGTAATTGCTAAATTGTGGGAGCAACCAAAATGTCCATTCACTGAGGATTGGATAAAAAAAATTGTGGTACTTTTATATAATGGAATGTTACTCAGCTATAAAGAAAGATAAACTCGAGGCTTTTATAGGTAAGTGGTCACAACTAGAGCCCATACCCGTAAGTGAAATAAATCAGATCTGCATTTGTAAGCAACATATTGTCTCACTAGTGTAAGAACCTGAAAGAGTGAATAAAAACTAGGATGTACGATAGACATTGTGAAATGAAAGGAAAATGCTCAAAAGTAAAGGGCAACTGGGGTGTGGGAAAGGAGAAGGGAAAGAAGGGGAAATCATGTATGTATGTATATACAGGAGAGCTAACAGTGGTACTACTGTCTTGTATCACTTTACTGAAAGGAGCAGTTAGTGATTACTTGTTTGACGAACATGCATGTCTCTATTTTTTTTCCTGAGAAACCATTCTGAAGATATCAATACTTAATACAAAAACCATTGTTAGTTTCCTACCACTTTGTCTGTAACTCTGTGTTGTTTGTATTGTTCTTATGCTATTTTGTAAATGAATGTGTTTGTTAATGTTTCCCTTCTTTTCTTTTTAAAATAAATTTTTAAAAAATAATAAATAGAAAAACAAGATGAGTGAATGTCGACTCTGCTCTCTCCCTGTTCACCCTGCCTCCACTGACAACCTGAGGGTTTCTGGAAGTGAAGGAGAGCGCAAGTGCAAAGCTGAAGGTTCAAACGCAAGCAGAGCGACAGCAAGCGAAGTCATTCTGGGACAGGCAGAAAGGGTCCCAAAGGACACCGCCCTGGAGGGCATGGGTAGAGGCCCTCATAGACACGCACACACCACAGCCCCTCACACATGCTTGACACTGGTTCCCAGTGCAGAAAAAGTCTCACCTTTTGGAAGTGCAGGTACCTGCTTAGCATCGGGTCTTCTTCTGTGGTCAGCAAGTTGTTCTTTATTCTCAAGTAAGACCTCTTTCTGAAAGCTAAAAGCCATGCCATGAACACAGTGTTAAAACTCATATCAAGGTACAGGATAACAAGCAGGAAAAGGCAGAAAGTAGAAGCGTCCTCGGTTCACATGAACACCTGCATGTACACAGAGCACACGGTTTTGTTTGGGGAAGTATATTAGTGACTGTTTCCAGTTACTGAATATGATTGTGATTTTTGTGCAGTTAAGTAATTGCATCAGATTGGCAGGGCAGGGTGAGCAGGAGAACAGGGACCTAGGAGTCTTAGCTCTTTGCCCAGAAGGACAACCTCCCCTAGACCCCAGAGCCGCTGTGTAAGCGTGGATGGATTGCTCAACCTCTCTGCACTACCTTGTCCTCCTCAGGAGGCCAGCAGCTTGTTGAGGTAGTCTCTATGCTGTCTTCTAGTATTAAAGTTGTATTAGGGTAGCACATGCCTTCAAAGAGCCAGGAAGGCAAAGTGCAGCTGAGCAGTATGAAAGGTCACGAGGGCTGTGCTTGGAATAAAAGAGGAAACGTAAAGGAGAGTAAAGTGGAGTTGAGCATGTCTTGTGTACTTGCTCCCTCTACGAAGAGCCTTCTGGTGTGACCTCCATGATCTCCACAGGCCCTATGAGAGGCCTGACTCACATGTTTTATGACTGGCCTGCCCTTCCGGTCATGCAAAAACCAGCTGCTATGCAGTCATGGCTGGTGGTGTGGATACTCCCACCATGGCCGACTCTTTCATGCTCCCTCAGGACTCACTCAGCTCCGAGCTGGGAGAGAGGCATGCACAGAAGACAGTAGGGTGTGAGCCAGCTGCAGCTCAGCTCCAAGTTTACACAACAGGCCTGGGACACGGCGACATGAGCGGGAGATAGATTCAAATCCAGCTCCTGCTCCACTGTGCAGCTGGCCCTGAGACCCCTGGATACACAATGCCCAGGTCTCAGGAGCCTGCTGCCTCAAAGGAAGAAAGTGAACCCAGGAGCAGAGGAAGTCACTATTGCCCAATAACAGTTACTTCCAAAAACAAAGTAAGGCTTGAAAATGCCTTTGCTACGAAACTGACCTTCCTCTTTGCTATGGATGGGGGGTCCCCCAAAGATCCGCACTCCCACACCTATCCCTCTGTTTGTGTGTGTGTGTGTGTGTGTGTGTGTGTGTGTGTGTATGGGGGGTGTTGTGCTTCCCTGGAGTCCAAAAACAGATGGAGAAAGTTACTGCGCATATGCGTGTACTATCTCAGTGGGCCCCAAGAATAAGCCACGCCCATGCACAAAATAAATGTGAAGCAACTTCCAAACACTTCCAAACATTGTACACTACCCACCCTTGAGAACCAAGCCCATCTGACATGTTAGCAACTGTGCATAAGTGCAGTGAAGCTTTATAAATATAAATATATATCATGCCTATTAAAGTACTGAGAATAATTAAATTTCCTGAAGCCAAAGCTAGATTGGTTTGAAGATCCTAGGGTGCCTATCTACTTAGAAACGGAAGCATGAGCACCAGTACTCCACAGTGAATGGTCAGGCAGTGAGGGTTACTCTGGATTTTATTCAGGTGCATGATTTAGTATAAATCTGAAAAAGAACGCAGAAATGTACTCTACTTAAGGAATGGTATGTTATTTTTAATTGAGCATTTAACTGCTAAACTAAATATTTTGATAAAGCATTATTTTGTGGTGCAAGGAGTCAAACCTAGGCCCTCTCACATGTTATGCACACGCTTTACCACTGAGTTACATCCCAGCCTGTGAAGCATCAATAAATATGTGTTAAATGAATGACTGACTGCTATGAAATACTCCTAATGTATACTATAATTGCCCCAAAGCATTTTATGTATATGCTTTATACATTATTAATATGATAGCCAGGGGCAAAAAATCAACACAAATATTGAGAGTAATTAGAAGAGCATGTATTCAGTAACATCAGTTATAACCAAGCTTCCCTTCCCTTCCCTTCCTTTCCCTTCCCTTCCCTTCCCTTCCCTTCCCTTCCCTTCCCTTCCCTTCCCTTCCCTCCCCTCCCCTCCCTCCCTCCCCTCCCTATCCCTTTCACATTCACTCACCTTGTACACACTATGAAATATTAGCATAGTTGCATATAAAGTAATCTCTCCTAAAACCTACAGCTCCGCTCGTGCAAGCTAGAGCCCACGTGGCTGCTGCCATTTTGCTGCTCTGCCTCTTGCCTCTCTCCCTCACTCCCGCCAGGGGCCTGACTACTTCTGAGGAAGCAGATGGGCAGACAGGAAGGATGGGCCGACCAGGCAGGAGCCTGTGGCTCTGGCTCAAGAGGGTCCCCAAAGCTGTGATTAATGCAGGACCCCCTAACTCCACACGAGACACTGGGTCCTTAGCAAGTATCACATCTCTTGGACTTTCTATAGACAAGGGCACTGAGCAGCAGTGAACATACAGGCAAGACACCCCAGTGAGGAATTCTGGGCCAGTCACCAATTAGCAACTCCTTGTGTCATCTATTGGGGATGAGATACCCGCCCCTAAGTCACCAGGCATGCCAGAGGGGAGCCCGTGCCCAGCTCACGGGGTGATGCAGGGCTCTGCCCCTCCCTTCCCATCTCTGGAAAGAGGCTCCCTGGAAAGACAACCTCTGTGGGTCTTGGTGTGCTGCGGCAGCTCAACCAAAAGGACCAGCCTAAGTTCCAGCATGGAACCATCTCTCCTTTTGTAACTCATTAATACAGATTCCCTTCCACACTATAATTTAAAAGTTAATGCCAGAAATATTTTGAATTTTTATCCAACTGTATCTCTAGCACTCATTCTTTATGACTCAGATTTTAATGTAAACTTCCTTCCTCTGCTTCAGTCATCTGAAAAGACCTTGCCCTCTGCTTCCTGGCTGTTTGCTTTCTTTCCTTTTAAAAGACGTGTCCCATTAACCTACTTAGATGCCGAGAAGTAGCAACAAAGGGGAATTTTATTAAAGAGAGTGCAGGATGCTCTGCTGTTACTGTCTGCTCCCTACCGCGGCTGACACTATTGTCACACTCCCAGGCGCCCGTGTGGTAGAAGGCTACCCTACAGTCTGTTCGCTCTGCTACCAGAGTGTGACTTGTAGGACAAGGGACGTGAAATCCCATGACTTCACATTTTCATGTCTCTGGGTCTGGAGGACTAGGAAGAACCTCGGAGGCAGGTTCCTAAGACTTTCACACCTTATACCTTTAGTAAGGCGGCCAGAAGCTGTGGTTTTGATGGGTCCACAAGAACCTATAAATAGGTCCATAAGAATAGCCATGGTGTTACGACTGCTGTGTCCCTCTGAGTCAGTGTCTACTGAACTGTTTGCCTTTTGCGTTTCATGCTTTTCCTGTCCTTAAATATGCAATACTTTCCTGTTTCCCTTTTGTTTTTCTTAGTCACTTGTTAGCTCTCCTACTACTGGACAAGCTTCTAGGGACACACTACAAAGTATGCTGCAGGGTCTATTTACACCGCGCCGATGTGAATGGGTCTGCACTAAGCACTGTGTGCACGAGTTCCTCTTTTGGTGAATGACAACCTTGCTGTCACCTAGGTCACGATCACTCTTAATTTACCTCACGTTTACCTGCGCGTGCAACACACCACTGATTTGTCCTACGTCACATATTCGTAAGATCAACGTAGAGCTGGGCTCTGTCTGAGCAGCACAGGGGTTACAGCGCTGCGTACTCTGACGCAAAGGAAATGTGAGCTCTTTTAGTACGTGACCATGTCTCACAGCATTAGGAACAAGAGCATCTGAAGGCACTGAAGGGTAGGTCAGGGGCTTGGTTCTCCCAGTGCAGTGAGTCTTAGGTTGAGATCCATGCCTGCGTGTGCAGCAGGTACTATGTGTCTCCACAGGAAAACACCCAGCTGTGATAGTGACAGAGGTCCGCAGTCAAGCCTCTTTCTGGCACACACTCTCCCTTGGACACTGTCTTACAACCAGGATGATAAGCCAGGGGCCTTAGCATGTGCACTATCCCGCAGGCACAGGCACTCGAAGGCACACAGAGGAAGAGAGGGAGAGAAGTTGAGGCCACTGACAAGAACTCACAGGAACAGATGGGCAGATACAGGCAGGAGGGAAGGAAGAAAGGTGGATGTGCGGCAGGAAGAAGGGCTGAGAGGGTGACAGAGGGAGGTGGGACAAAGCTAAACCCTTTCTAAAAGTCACAAGCTCCCTTACCTGGTGGACAGATTACAGGAGGATATGCCAAGCTTAGAGGTTGGTGGAAGAAAAGACCACATCCCTTTATAAGTTTGTAATGAATTGCACACAGTATAAGCATTCTAGTCCTCCACTAGTTCCCATGAATTGCATTAACTACAAAGACAATCTTTAAGTCAACCTGCTTCGTAGTATGTGTGTGTGTGTATGTGTGTAACAGATATACAGGAAGTGTTAGGGAACAAACCCAGGGCCTCATAAATGCTAGGGAAATGCAGTCCTCTATGACTGAGCTGTATCTCCAGCCACTGCTTTATATATTTCAGTGACTAAAACTTTGGGGGAGAAAACACATTGCCAAACACTTAAACTCATGAATCAGGAACTTAAGAGACTGCAGCTGGGGGTGTGGCTCAGCGGTAAAGCAAGTACCCAGCACCGGCATGGCCCTGGGTCTGATTCCTAGCACCGCTTGAGGGGAGAAAGAAGTTTAGGGGAATCATCGGTAAACCTACTACAAATCTCCAAAACTTAATATTCCTTGAACAAAGGCCACTTTACCTTGGAAGTTTTCTTTGATGTGGGAATCCAATAAAGCTTAAATTTTTCTTGTTGAAATCTAAAAGAAATAATGTAACATTGAAATTGCAATGCAATAACTTAAAAAAATCCAATGGGAAAACATTCTTCAAGCTCTCCTTGAACATAAAATTTAGGAAAGAAAGAAAACCATTAACCAGGCAAGATATGAGACTGCAAAAATGACAAATTCTAGAAATGAAATAATGTATATAAATTTTACATGGGTAAATGTTTTGTTTATTTTCTCTTCTGCAGAGTAGGCCACATACTTCATAGGTTCAGAGACATTCTGACACCGTTCAATGCTACCATTTAAATTTTTTATGGCAACTAGAATAACTAGAAGCATTAAACGCCAGATAACACAGCCATATACTTCAGAAAAACAAAAAAGGGAGAAAAGAACCACTTTTGGTCAAGGTAACCAGAAATCCTGAAAGTAACCTGCCTGATAGGACTGGAGATGTCCTTAAAAACGGGGCTGGGGTGGAGAACAAGACACACCTCAGCTGTCCTTTTACTGCTCTCACTAAAAGCTAAATGCCATCGGCACATCAAAATAACCATGCCTCTATTTTTGAAGGTAAGATATATTATGTAATGACAGCTGATAACAATTCCACACAAGAACAACACATATCCTGAGTGAACAGGTTAATCAAAACCAGGCAGAGACAAAATTTATAACCAATCTAATGGCAAGTAGCCTGTTTTACAGCTTCTGGCATAGGAACCATTGGTCCACCCCGAAAACCACAAGCAGATTTCTTACAGAAACGTCTTCGCCTGAGGCAGTACCTTTTACTATTTAGTATTTTGGGGCAGAAGCCTGAGGAATGAGAGGAACAAAATACACCAGGAGCTGCACTCATTCCCCATCACGGGAGCACACCCTTAATCCTGGAATTTGGAAATTCCGACCAGCTACAGAAACGTGGTAAAATACAAGGTATAATGTCAGTGAAACAGCTACAGTTTTCTTCTAATCATACAAGCATCCCACTAACTATTTAAAGAAAGAGCATTCAGCTCACAAAGCTATCCAGTAGTGAAGAAGGAAGCTCCTAAATCTGAGACTGGAGTTTTCTAGTTCCTTCTGAATAATGAATCTGTGCCCTACCATGTTTTTGGCACCTAATGGCTGAGTTTTAAATCAGACAGTGAAAATAACCTCAGCATTTTATTTTTGTTCAAACACTGGGTAGGCAATACCACTTCAGTAATTAAATTGAAAGCATCTATCTTCATCTGTGCTGGAAAGGAAGCCATTGAAAAGATAGTATTTTGTTCCAAACTGTCTCATATGAAGAATTAATAAAAAGAGACCCACCACTGCCTACGAGATATAATTTAGTACAGACAGCATTTGGTTTAGAAAAATATTTTGGCTACAGTGCAGCACATCCAGAATTTGATCCAAAGTCTGGCATTCCAATTTAACTTGCAATTTTTCCTGTATAAAAACTTTACTGGGTCAGCATTATCTCTAACTCACGCATAGAAAAATGTACATTTTCAGCAATTACAAGATAAGCTTATTTATAAACTCAACTATATTTAAAGTATCCTCTGAGAAGACTGCATCACTACCTAGGCACCTGGAAAAACAGGGCAAGTGCAGGACGCAAGGCAAATCTGCTACAGAATCAATACGGAGGTGCAATTGGCATTTCTCTCACCTTACCTTGTTTCTCAGAGAACTTGAAAGCTCCCAAATAGCTGGAAATTCCTGGGCTTCTGAACATGGTTGCACAAGGTTTGGAAACAGCTACAACTAATGCTCAACCAGGAACGACCTTGGGCTGGTCTGAGCAAAACTGGGTTGAGATTGCTCACAGAGCAGAGCGAGAGCAACCAGGCACTTGCGTCCTTGAATGCATGGTAAATGCAAAGGCAAAGGCAAAGGCTGGAACGAATCAAACCCCTTAATCAGATTACAAGCAGAAATTAGGCCTGGAGAAGCTGGAACAGACCGGGTTCCAGAGATGGGACAGCTAGGAGTTCGCCACTGCAGTCACGGCCCTGTCACAGGACACGCTCGGGCTGTGTGGACAGTAGTACAGCCCGGCCACCACAGGGGCGTCGGAAGCAACAACTCCTCCCCCCAGCGCAAACGAACCCGCAAACAAACAAACAAACAAATGAAAAATGGACAGAGGATCTCAACACGTAGGGAAGAAGGCGGAGCCCCTTAAGTATTCCCAAGCTGTGCCATGCTTGGCTTTGGCTAAGTTAAATGAAATATCTTACCTAACGGTGAGCCAAACATTCATACTGAGAGTGAAGATTTATGAATACCAGATGAGTGAAACAGTGGGGAAAGCAAGGGCAGGTATTACGGGAGGTTCAAAACTTTTAATTTGAGACAGAAGCCGTTAAGCTCTACCAATAAGACTGTTCCCTACTTATTATCAACTGCAGTGCGGACTCAAGTGGTGAGAATTCAGTCTGAAGCACGATGACCATCACCAGAGGCTGATGATTTCACAGCCAAGAAGTACTGAGGAGAACCAAGGAAATGGGCTCAGTTAGAAGATCACGAGATTGGGCTGGTGCGGTAGGTAATTTGCCCCCGGGGAGACAGCTGGCTTGTGAAAGAGCCACCGGACTTTGTGCAGGTGTGTGGGTGGATAAAGGCTACGATGTGGTTCACCCCACCCTGCGGTGGGACCCTGAGTTTCTCTGTCTTCATCTTTGGCCCATATGCTGGACCCAGCACACAGTAGGTCTGCAGCAAGTGTTTGTGGAATAGCCATGGGGACTCACAGCATGATCTTTTCTGAAAGTTACAGGTAGCATTTAAAAATGATTGCATGGATTTCATACCCTGTGTTCCAACCAGATCGACTTCGAGGGAGTTTTCAAATACAAACACACAAGTTGGAAGTGCCGATGTCCACGCCGCATGAACTAAGGGGTGTAAACACTGAAGGCTGCATCGGGCCTGGTTACCACAGGGATCAGCGTCAGCATTCGCTACACTTCTGGAGACCTCTTATAAACCAGGAAGAAATACTGAGCAAGTGGGGTTGTAAAAACCCGCAGCCAGGAACAACAGCAGAGGAAAGTACGGGGGAAACTTTCCTATCAGGCACAGATAATTAGGAACCAAAAGGAAGAGGTATGGGAAGAAGGACATTAAGGGGAAGAAATAGTGGAGCAATAATTCCGGGAAGGAGTAAAAGAGATGAGCTGAAACAATATTAATAAGTATTCCTTTATAAGGAACCTAAATTTATAAAACAGCATCACTTACTCATCACCATTTGTGCTTCTCAAATTACCCCCTGTAAAAAACCTCAATTATATTTATCCTAAAAGTCTCTAAATGATCCTTTGTATTCTAATCTTTAAAACTAAAATTCCAATCCACAGTGTAAAGAATTTGGATATTGGCTTCAGGGTAATCAATGCTTGTAACCAATACAGTGTAACCAATGTGTATGGAACATTCAGTTTTCTTGTGTGAAAACTGCCCTGGGTGTGACAGTTGAAGCAAAGATTTTTTCTGTGGTAGACTTCTGTTTGCATACATTGTAGTTCACATAGGTTTTATTTCTGATGTTACCATTTAGGTTTTCTAAACACGTCAACATCTGATATGAAAATGCTGATATCTAGTCTAAGCACTCATTACATACTTATTTTATTTTACTGATATCTTATTTTCCGGCTAAGTGAGAACTGTACAATATAGTAGGCAGCTCCCGACAAAACAGGAAGAGAAGAGAGGGGACAAGAAGGGCTTCCCACATGGGAAAGAAAAGCTAAGCATTCATGTTGCTAGTGTAAGCAAGATGTATACGTAGAATATGCAGTAGTCATGCGTGAGGACTGCTTTGGTCTGACAAATGAAGCACAGGTTATGTTTGTTACAGACTTTTGTTTGCATTTACATTGTAATTCACAGAGGAATTTATTTCTGACGTTGTATTTTAGGCTTTGTAAGCGAGTGCACAACTGACGTGAAACTGTTGATGTTTATTCTAGTATGTGCAGTACATATGAAGAAAGTAACACTTTATTGATGTTTTACGTTTCTGTTGACTGCACATCATGTCGCACATGCACACCCATGTTGAGAGTGGTACCGTTCACAATAGCTAAATCTTAGAAGCCGACATGCCCATCACCAGTGGACAGGTAAAGAAAATATGGTATTTATATACAGTGGAGCACCACTTTGTTTTAAAGAAAGATAAACTTGAGTCATTTGTAGGAAAACGGATGCATTCTGAGACCGGGATGTTAAATGAAATGACTCAGACAGACAGGCTTTCACGTTGCATGGTTTCTCTTAAATGAGAAACCAAAATTTAAACAAAGAGAAGAACAAAAAGCAGGTAACAGGAAACGGGGAGACCACTCTTCTGCAATAAGGAAAGGCGCCAAAAGAGGGAGGGCAGAGGGAAGAGAGGGGGACAGAAACACGAAGAATTACGCTATCACATACATGTACCAACTCTCCATGAGGAAGGTAATCATTCTGCATTGCAGACATGTACTAATGAAAAATAGAGATTGAAACAAACGGATGGGCACCAGGTATGACCATGGGCGTGTCTATGAACGTGTAACACTGGAGCCGTCTACAGAGTGAGACACACGGAAGGCTGGGTAACCTGCGCAGAAAACACCAGGTTTGAAACTGAATTGCTGATCCGGAAAATGTCTCATGTTGTGTTGTGTTACACACACACAAAGACAGTAAAAAGGTCAACACATTATCTCATGACTCGAGAGAGAACTCTGTTCCTGCTTTTCTCTATTTTCCAAAGTATCCAAGTAAGCGTGATTAATTTCCAGAGTTACCAAAACAATAGCACAAACCAGGATGAAAACAGTAGGACCTCTTCAAGTCCCCAGGGCTTAGACTTGAGCTAAACACCCAGGGAGACTCACGGTTGTGGACGGGACCTTCCCAGCGGGCCTCCGGCCTCCGGCAACCTGCTCTTTCCACACTTACGCACTTGCTTGGCTACTAATTTAGGAGCAGCTGCTCCAAACCACCCTGAACCCTGCTAACACTCAACACAGCACTTTTCAGACTGTGAGTCGGGAAGGCCAGTATCACACGAAGTACGTGGGTCAACCCTCCCCATTCACCAACCCTGAATTCACCTGCTCGTGATCTTTTTACCCTTTCTGCCTCAGTGCTTCCCCGTCACCAAATTTTTCCTACTTAGACACCTTCCAGCTAAGCTAGCTAAATAATTATAAAAGCTCGAGGAGCAGTGCTGGAGACACACTTCTGGATGGACTTCTAGCCCTGTGCCTGGCTCGTAACCAAGGAACTACAAACGCTGGTTGAATAAATTAATCGAACAGCTAGGGAGGGGCAAGCAATGCTACCACTTCTATTCTTAAATTCCTCCTTTTTCTTGAACAACTCTATTTCTTAAGTAGGTGGCATGAAGGATAAGCATCGCTCCTCTTTCTTCAACTTGAGACTCCTAATAAAATCATCTTGTCTCTTGGAAATGCAAAGTGATGATGTGGAACACAAATACTTGTGTGCAGGAAGAAGCAGGAAGACTGTGTCGGGGATTCCCTAAGGACGCCCTGTAAGCGTGAAATTAGGGAAGGTGGTTCCTGAGGTCTACCTACTGACAACAGCAGGAGGAGTCCAGGTAAGAAGGATCATGAAGGTCAACAGATAAGGAGCTGGGTGACAACGGGTAGCTGGATTGAACCCTGAGGGACTGGGCTGTGCAGGTCCCTGCTGCCGCTCAGATTACAGGCGGCCATGTGAGGAGCCGCTCACTTGTCACACACGCTGAGGACACCTGAAGTCTCCGGAGCACAAGTGACAGCTCTCCTTTGGGGACTAAAGCCACTGGAAGGGAAACTGCCAAGACCTGCAACAGACAATCTGGCCATCCACTACCACACGGGTGCAAGGCATCAAAGGAACAGAAACTGCAACCTTCACTTCTTCATCAGCTTGACGAGTGCTCAGGGCACCACGTTCACTCTGACAGCCCACGAGGGGGATCCTGGTACAGCCCCCATCTGCAGATGAGAAAACAGATAGCACAGAAACTAGCATACACACCCAGCCCAGATGAACTATTTAAAATGTATTTCTGAAGGCAAGCTGGCAGTCTCTGGTCAGCCAGAATATGCAGTATGACTGAAAAATATGATACATGTTTACATTTGCAAAAATTATCACAGTAAAAAGACACACTGCCCCTCAAAATCCTCCCCCTTGCTTCAAATACACTCATCCCATGTTTTTGCCACTTTCTGAAGCAGTTCTGGAAGTGTTCTTTTGTGAGTGTCTTTAGTTGCCACATCCTGGTCGTCTTGATGGCCTGAACCGATTTAAAAACATTTACCTTTCAAGGTAATTCTGACTTTGGGGAAGAGGTAGGAGGTAGACCGTGCCAAACCCAGTGACTGAGATGGATGACAACACGTCGGGGTGTTTCACAATCCTGCCTCTCTGTTGGACGTCATTCATCATATTTTGGGTCACATCTTATAAAGACACTTGCAAAAGAGGACTTCCAGGTGAGATCCGGGGAAGATGGCGACCAGGTGAGCAGCAAGGGAGCGAACCTCCTTAATAAACACCACCAGCTCGAGACAGACTTGGTGAGCGTGAATGCCGGGACCTCGGCTGGGAAGTTTAAACTGGGCGTATTTCTCTGAGATGCCGGGGGAGATGTGGTAGGGCAGACCAGGCTGCCGGGGCGAGACGTGGGAAAGCCCC